>JAODLL010010934.1:0-29916 GCA_026546735.1 Forbesichthys agassizii | reverse complement strand
TATATATATAAATAAATAAAAAAGTAGGGTAAAGAGCAAAAGAAACATTTGAACAAGTACCTTGATTTAGCATTGAGTGCGAGGAGGTGGAGAGGTTGCTAGTGGAGGTATAGAGGTATTTACATTTCACTGTTTCATATTATTGTGGCTGGTGGGATTTCAATTTGTTATCAATGAATATTATAATTATTTTTGGCGACCATACTGGCCAATTTAGCCTGAGGGTTCTAATAGTCATGTTCTTATATTTTTATCGCTAGGCATGCCTTGAAGGTTGTTACAATAATAATTGTATAGTATTGTGTGAACTATGCAGTATATATAGTCAATGAGCAGCCCAAATGATTTAGTAGCAAATGTATGACCAGCAAAATAAACCAAGTTGCACAAACTCCTTGTAAACATGCAGGGGGTGATAAATATTCTAGTAATCGACTAACACCGTAGCAGGGGAAAAAAACATGATATTTACAGTTTTCATGCGGTTCCTCATGGTGATAAACTAGGATATCTGCTAGACTCAATGCTGCGTGAAAATAAAATGAGTTCTGAAAGGTTTTTGTGTTTTATTTCGCTTTTCATCGTGAACATCCACCCATTTGTGACAACATTCATGCAAATTCAAATTTTGCCAGCAGCAGACTCTGCTGTGAATGATTCCCTGGGTTGAACTAGAAGGAAAGGACATGCTTACAAGCAGTAGGCCTGTTTAGAATATGAAAACAATACAGTTGTGAAATGAATCCGTTAGAGCAGTGAGGCTGTCAAATGATTGCAAGAAAAAAACGTTTTAAACCAAGAAAATAAGAGCCTGAATCAGTTTTTGGAAAACAATGCAATTGTGAAATTAATCAGTTACAGCAGTGAGGCTGTCAAATGATTGCAAGAATAAAATGAAAATAAGTGCAAGCCGTGATGCAAAATGTTATTTTCAAATTGGGAAATGACTCAAGTCTATAGAATCTGGCCAGATCGTCATTTTCTGGGCCCTTTTCATCTCTATATTGAAACTACGTGTGTGTTATTATCTGCAATTTCTGTGTGATGTGTGATGGACATTATGTCAAAGTAAGAAAGCAAAAGGCTTCTTTTTTTAATAATGCATAAATATTTTGGAACAAGGGAGAGGTTTGTCTTTGTAGTTTTATTTCTAGAGGAGCAGTCTTAAAACAGAACGTCTGTAACTGAGGCGGGATTTCTCTTTACGTTAACATGAACATGTCCTTCTACAGAGGTGCCCTAGATGGACACAACTCATGTACACAAATAAACAGACATCTGAGAGCCATACGTAGGGTGTACATGCAGTACTTTCCATAACAGGGCTGTAACAGGAGCGCTAATTCATATCTGGTTATAGATACATGGACTAGCCATGGCAGCCTCTGATGAAGACATATTCAAATATTTGTGCCTCTCTAATTATGAAACACGCCTGCTTTCTCTCAGTGTGTGTGTGTGTGTGTGTGTGTGTGTGTGTGTGTGTGTGCGTGTGTGTGTGTGCGTGTCCATCTGCCTTTCTGCACCAAATGTCATTATAAGATGGCAGATAGAGAATTATGCCAGATTCAAGCACAGTTGCAACGACATTGAGCTTGGATTTAAATGGGGATGCGATTGGTCAAAACACACACACACACACACACACACACACACACACACACACACACCTCCCACACCACCCCTTTAATGTAAGTCAAACGGTTTTTACTAAACTAAATGTCCACATCCATCATTGGTAAATGAAAACAATGACAACTATGCAAATGGAGATTATGTGGTTGAGACGTTGACTGTACCAATAATTATTTAATGTGCAAAACGTCTTAAATTAGCTTATTGTCCACCACCCCTCACAAACAGTTATGTTTGGAAGGCACCATAGTCAGCGCGCACACACGCACGCACGCACACACACACACACACGGTCGTGGTGGATATACGTAATGTTGATTGCCAGAAAGAACCTTAAGTGTGACGTGATGTGATTTCTCCTGTCAGCTAAACAAACATCAGAACCAACAAAAACATGGATCAGTTCTGCTTTAAGTATCAAATCAAGTGCGGCTGACATGGCTGTTGACTATTTAAGATGCAGTCCTGAAATATGTAATGATAAGGCTGGAAACCACAGCCATATCTGATACCACGCTTTACTTGCTGTCAGACGTTTTGAATGTTTCTGTAAGATTATATTCAAATACAGTAGTGTATGAAAATGTAGGTTCAGTAAAATTATAATTGAGTGACTTTACCATAATCCATTGTCATATTGGTTTTAAAGAAGAGCCTAACATCTGCACTAAACAATATATTAAAGCAATACCTTTGATTTCGCTCTCCCATTTTAAATGAAAGTTTGGTTAAATAAAAGGTTAATTTCTATGGAATACTGGAAGTGTTAAATTTGATAATTCAATTTAACAACAGTCTATTGAGAGCTTCACAAAGTTTTCACAAATGTTATATTGTTTGTGAGCCAGGCAGTGCCAATACTTGACTTTATATATATGCCCTGTGTTTTGTATACAGTCTTGAATGACAATGCTAACAGCATTTGCCTCATTGCCTATGTTAGATACATTGCTTATGTGACTCAGTGCTAATGAACACAAGAAGCTGAAACAGTATAGCCTATTTAGTTGCCTTTATTAATAGCTATGATGATTACGTTAGAATCTGACCTTTAATCAAACAGAGCAGCAGAGGGAACCTCCTGAGCCACTTGGGAAAGTATGTTCCTCGTACATTCGTCCACCAGGTCGGCCATGACACAATCAGGGTACGTGTGTACATGGTTGCCTTTCACACCTCTCCACTTCCTGCCAAGGATTATTTGAGACCTGTGCGAAGGAACCCAGCGGTCAACAGCATTAACATCTGGCACTTGAATTCCCAGGTCAAAAGCAACTGTAGTCATCACACATCCAATTACTTTGCTGGTAAACATGTCGTCTTTTCTCTGTTTATCCCGTGGTACTTCAATTATTGTATTTTCAGGTCGATGGTGTTGATTTAACCATGCCAAACCTCCCCCAGGGCTTTCAGCAGTTTCCTACAGGAATTGGTGAAAAGCATGACAGTAATATTATAGAATTATAACAACATCAAATATTTCAGTGCACACTTACGTGCTGTCAGGTCTTTAGTTTATTGATCCAAGTGATCTCTTGAGCACAGGTATTGATCGTGTTTACTACTGCCTAAAATGTTCCATCTTGGTGTACCAGAAGAGTGTCGTGACCGTGCCACGTTTAGGGCGGCAGGTGTTGCAGCAGAGACGATAGGTGATCAAGAAAACGCTGGTTCGAACCCCGCTAACTCCTCACCAAGTGTCGAGGTGTCCTTGAGCAAAGACACCTAACCCTAACAGCTCCCGGTGGTCAGATGGCACCTTGGATGCCTGACGTCGCCATCGGTGTATGAAAGGGGGAATGTGAGGCCAATAATATAAAGTGTTATATATATGCAGACCATTTATGCTTGATAAATCAGTATATACACTATATGTTTCCATGATGTTCTAAATGGCCATAGAGCACATGCATGCATTGTTAGAATAAGTTCTAATAAGATTGTCTTTGTGTTTTGCAGTTCCAATAAACTTAGTGAATTAGTGAAGGTGAATGTGGCTATATACAGTACTAACTAAGTGAATTCCTTCTGAACGGCAAACGTTAGAAGAAACAATGAAGGGCCTAGAAAAGAAAATATATACGTGTTTTAAAAAGCAGTAACCTGCATTGAGAACACTGCACAATAGCAAGCAGACAACACCCGATGAACAGGGTAGATTCCCGATCGTGGACAGACACCGATGACTCCCCGGAAATGATTTCCAGCAGGTTGGGATGTGTGAAATATGGTGGAAAACACAGGGGCCAATTGAGCTCTACTGTGGGTCAGCAAAGCAGGGCTAATGCTTTCTGCTGCTTGGCTGACATTCAGCTTGACGTTGAACGTAGATCAAACCTCATCCCCGTGGATGCAGAAGGGGTGCATTGGAGTGGGGCTACGGGGAATGGCTGGTGGAAAAGGTTTTCCTCAAACCTTACATGAACGTGTAACTGCACCCTAAATTATGTTGAGATGTGTGTAAACTAAATAAGAATGCCCTGTGTTGACATACATACCGTAAATGCTGTAAATGTAAATGTTGGTTAATATTGACAAAATTCCCATTATATTTTAATGTTTTTTTTCCAGGATTTTATGGTCTGAAAATGTCTCTATCCGGTAAAACTCGCCCTGGACTTGGCTGGTTTCCAACAGTACTTCTCATCCGCTCGTGCATCATCTAATTAAAATGTTACCGTTAATGTTAACGATGCCCCCCTCCCGTCACTCAGCTGCTTGACTACGTTTTAGCATTTTTCAAAGTTCTGCAGTGGATTGAGTCAGGCTCAGAGCTGCGGTGCAGTTACACTATTTAAATGCATCTAGGAGGTCAGGGTCATGATCGGGGAGGGAGCGGGTTCGTCTTTTGTCTTTTAAAAAAGGAAAATGATCATCTATTTTATTTGCTGGATCCCATGTTGGATGAGATCAGTGGGGATCATTAGAGATGTCTGCTAAACCTGGAGAGCAGCCCCATTTCTCCATCTCCTTTCTGCTAAGTGTGCCGAAGTCACCTCACAGCCGCCATCTTGGTTCTTGTGGGGCTAGCTAACCACACCATATAATAGCATTACCACCAAAGTCAAGCCACACGGCAACCATCTTTGAAACACCTCCAAGCAGCTATTAGGAAGACTCTATTGAAATGAATATGGAACGAGCCATAACAACACTTTTAATGGTCAAATCTGTTAAAAAAAAGACACTTGAGATGTTTTGGTGACTTTGGCTCAACATAGAATTTTACTAGATGTTTTCCGACAGGTTCTACTTCTACTACAGATTGCGTCAGTGCAACCACACCAATAAATGGTTAAGGTTCATGCGTGGCAGTTATAAAGCAGATGATTGGCTCTTTACAGGGGGCGGGGCTGCGGGATATGTGCCTCCAACTGCCAAATTTGCCATTCCTGAATTTTCCAATAGAGCTCCATTAAACCTTCTGTGGCATGTCTCCTTATATAGTGTATCTGATTACCAGTGTATGTCTTCAGTAAGCCACCAGCCTCCCTAATAGATTATATATGTATGTACTGTATTTCTCTATTAATCCTTGGCCTATAGTCACAGTTGGAAAAGAACAATAACCAGAATTAAAAGTAACTTCACTGAAATATCCTGTATATATTTATACCCAATTAGCTTTTCCAACTCAGTTCCCAAAATTCAGGTTAATCTCCAGTGATGAGTAAGCCATTGACTATACAAGAAGGATTTACTCAATCATTTTGATAATCTCATGAGAAACCCAGTCTATATTTAAAGCCACGCCACTGAATGCAAGTGGAGTGAGTAGGCTTCTTTGCCTTTTGTTTGTATATGAACAAGGAGTGGATCACATTGTATTTGTAGCTGTGACCGGGAGCCTGGAGAAATGTGTTATCTTCTATAAGGTTAAACTCTGTATTCTGATTTGTTTGCAAGCAGCATTATTCCTGCTGCTCTCTTTTCATTTTGTTCGCAAGTTACTCAGGAATTGTAATAAGTTACTAGTTAATTATTACTTAATACTCCTTCAAAAGTAATAATATTACTCTCTCTCTTTCCATGGCTCTGGCAAAATCGAAGTTGTCTTACATGCGGGGACCATCAACCATCAGAGCAGATATTCTCATAGACCATTTCACTCACTGATACAGGAGCTGACCATGACATTTCAATTCAACAGATTACACTAAATGCATTGCTCTAAAATCGAACTACAGCTCCCTTAATGCACTTCATCCTGAATGCATACACCTGCGCCTGCATAGCAATCTCTTATCCCTTTCATCTCCCTGCCAGCATGTCTGTTGTTCGTGTGGCTACATCTCTGTGCATCCCGCAGTTCGTCTGTCAGACCCACTTGTCTTCCCGACTTAATGCCTCTCTACGCTATACCTGTGCCTCTGTCTGTGCACCTGTCTCCAAGCACGACTGCTTTAGGTCTGGCTGCTGTCTGTCTATACGTCTGCGTCTGAAAGAGCTGCAAAGCTCTGTCATGGAAAGACCTTGCCTTATTGTGAGTGTCTTCAATGTGCATTGTCTTTTTTATGTAATAAGTTGTCTGTACATGTGCACCATGTACAAAAAATATGCCAGAGATCATAGCCTCTGGCATGACCATAGTCATAAAATGTTGGTAGAAAATGGAGTGAACTTAAGGTTTGAAGCGACCAACGCAATTGCTGCTCCATTGTCGATATAGCTTATGAACCATCCAAAAGTTGTTGGGTCTGTCAAAATTTGTCAAAAGTTAAAACACTCACGTGAACTGGGCAACCCAATAAATGTCTAAAATGCCATTGTTACTGGCTCTGTTTACAAGTTATGTTCCACTTTAAAATGTGCTGTGTGAAAATGAAACCAGGGATTTACAAAATATTTACTGATTCAGACCCTGATCCAGAATAAAACGAACCATAAGTGTACTGTAAAAGCACCTTCAACCTGGCCAAGGAATCTCTTGGTTGTGATGTCACAAAATGAAGGGGATAAGATATGTTTAAGATGCTGATTGTCCAGCAATAATTGTAGCTCTAAAACAAGTTTCTGCTGTAAATCAACTGCATAAATAATACACGTAGGAGCATGTCATATTGTTTCATGACTCTAGTTCCTGCAGAAACACTGGAAGAATACTCACAGGATAGAATTGGCTCAAGTAAATTGCACTTTAGGTGTCTTTAATTTAGTCCTTGGCACAGTTATCAAATTACAAACTAACACATAAAACAAGTGTTTGCTCATGCAGCCAAAATCACATTTGGTCCAGACAGTTTGGTCCTACAACTGTCCAGTTTGTACATCAAGGCAACAGATATATCAGAGATCAAGCTCAGATGCCCTTTATCACAACTATTCACCACTATTTGCATGCATTTTACACTCTTTAAAGCAGTGGTTTTCTGGTCCTGGAGGACCCACCCTCCTTCATGTTGTAGATGTCTCCCTGCTCCAACACACCTGATTCACATGAATGGGTTGTTATCAGGCTTCTGCAGAGATTGATAACGACCCCTTCATGTGAATCAGGTGTGTTGGAGCAGGGAGACATCTACAGCATGCAGACAGGGGGTCCCCAGGTCCAGGGTTGAGGACCGCTGTTTAAATATGAATTCAGAGGTGTTATGCATGTCCGTGTTATGATAATGTCTGAAAGTGTGTGTGCGTGTGTGAGTGAAGATTTATGGTCACTGAGAAAAGCAGATAAATTAAACTAAATCTACATCAAGCTTAGTACTGCACACACACAAACACAGATGCAAGCTATACAGCAGCAGCAACTCTAAGTGCTACTTTAGTGAGCTCTCCTCCTGGTCTCTTTAAACACATCTTCTAGGACTTCATGGACTTATATCCACTCATTACACACACAGTACTTTCTCATTCTCGAAGCACCGTCTGCAGGACATTTTCTTTCATTTGCTTTTCTTCATTCTGTTCTCACATACATTTCCACGTTTAAAGATGTTTCAGGCTTTTGAGTCTAGTCAGGGTTACTTTAATAACACAGTACAATCAATAATGTACAACTGCTTGACAGTAAATAATATTCAAAAAACATGAAATAATGCAAAAAATGTGCATCTTTTTGTTTTTAGTTCTAAAATCATTTAAATTCTTCAATGGATCAGATATAGATCATATATATATATATATATATATATAACGGAGCCACTTTCCACAAAACGTACGATTCAACTATGCAGCATTGTACGTTATATTAGATTAGATTACAGATTACCGTAAAATGTTCTCTAATCATATTAAAGGTATAGGTAAACAAAACAAAAATCAGCTATTGCAAGATAATTGTAAACTAATACACAGTCAACTTCACAAAATACCTCCTCGCATTTCACTAGCTTACCATTCTCTATACGATCTCCGATACGATCATCCGATACTTCTACGCAGCCCTGGCTCCGCAAATAGGAACATAAACAAAGTGGTGAACACCGCTCACATCAGCAAAGCCGCAGCACTACGCTTTGCTTCGCAAGGCATTTCGATGTGTGGGGCGGCGGCGTGGAGGAATATTGTTTTGATTTGAGCTCGAAGCAAGCGTTCTCAAGAATGAATAACCCTGCCTTTAAGAGTCACTGGTCCAATGTAAATTACTTTAGTTAAAATGATGCCAAAATGATTTGAAAACTACGCTATAGGGCATGAATGTGCCAGTCAGTGTGGAGGAATTTGTGAAGGGAAAATGCTTTGCCTAATATAATAAAAATATAAATAAAATGTTTTAATTGCGGAAGTCTACAGAATAATACTCCTCAAGATGGAAAACGGGACTCTCAATCATGCAGTAGACATATGTTAGCGGGTGATACAGTATATTGGATGTACGTGTATATGTGATTTGGCTCAATATAAACAGAAATGAGCCATATAAAAAAGGAATGTTTGAATTGGTTAAATGAATGAAACATTTATTTTACCCCGCTGATTTCTGAAGAAGTGTTTTCTTTCTTCTTCATTTTTGGATCAACATACATGCAACCTCTAGTCATTGTAAGTAACAGGTATGTAATATGTGAATAATATGTAAACAGGGACCGGAAGGAAGGTGTTATGCACAGACGGATCTGATTTATTAAAGACATTTATCAAATCAGGTGAGGAGGAATCTGCTACGTTTCAATTGGCATCTGTCTCAAACAGATGAAACATGAAACAATTACTTTCAAACCATGCTTTCGGCAAAGGCACTTGTGCATGCGTGTGTCAATCCAACCTAGGTGTGTCATTTAGACAGCCAAAGAAGCCATGAACTGGGCAACAAACAGACAGATATTCTTGTCTTCGTTTTTCTCCGTTCTTCTCTGCTGAAACCCAAACATAACCCCGTCTCCTCTCTGCGTCGTCACAGGAACTATCTTGCGTTTCAGTATTCTGTTCACACTGCAGTATCACACATGCTATAAGCTGCTGGTCCCACCATGCCACCCCCCTGCCAATTCATTGTTTTCATTAATAGCAAAAGAGCTGGGCAGATGTTCTTAAAAGAATCAGTGAGGCGATATGTGTTATTGGCATGTTAACCCTGCAGTTGCATCTTTCATGGACAAGCTGTCCAAGAAGTTAAAGGTTAAAACGTGTGCCTCGAGCTGCACAGTGAAATTAATTTCCACATTAGTAATTCAGAAGTGTATTCCTGTGATACAGACGACGGCATCTTCACCGTGCCAGTTGCAGGTGTTAGCACTTTGATAAACAGTCTGGAAGCCCTGGCCAGTTGTGTCGATGAAAGTCAGAAGCAGGGGAATGGACCACCGTCAAGCTATCAGATCAATAAGGAATGTAATGTGATTTTTCAAAAACAGACACTTCTTCACCCGCTGTTTCTCTAAGCTGGGCCTGAGTGCTTTCTACTGAGGGATTCCAGACTGGCGTAGCACTGTGGAACTATGTGAGACTGCGAGATCAGTATCAATGTGACATTTTCCCACTGGGAATCTCGTTATTTACTTCCTGACAGGCCTCATCACCATTCACTGCATGACGCATACGTGTCGCGCAGTGTGTGTGTGGGATGCATACCACACGACAAGTTATTAAATTAAAGGTATAAGCTATTGCAACACTGCAAAAAATGCCTTATCATTTATCAGTTATGAGCTTGCTTATCCTCAAAACTTTGGCTGCCAGTGCAGTAAGTGAAATTCACTTAATAAGACTTCTTAAATTAAGTGCAGATTTACTTAATTTAAGTCACTAGATAAGTCTCGAGACGTTCCCAGGCCAGTTTGGAGATATAATCTCTCCTCCTGGGTCTTCCCCGAGGCCTCCTCCCAGCTAGCTGAGAGAGAGAGAGAGAGAGAGAGAGAGAGAGAGAGAGAGAGAGAGAGAGAGAGAACGAATCACTACTGGGCTTTTTGCTTAGCTGGTTTTACCTAAAATAATGCCATGTTTGACCACAAGGAGGTGCACTCCAAAACAACACAAATAACTTGGTACAATTGTGCTGTGTATGTGCAGCAGGTTTTACAATACAATTAAAAATGAAAGACGCTGCCAATAAATGACAATAGCATGCAATGTAAACATTTTGAGAGCTATACACAACATATCCTCTGCTTTGTTTAATGTACTTGATACAGTAGTAGCAGCCAGCTGTGTTTTCAAATGTCAATTCTACATCCTTTCTGACTTAAGCATTTCCCCCTGAACAGAGCACATAAAGGCACAGTCACCAGGCACAGTAGAGCATAGATGATCAGAGCAGAGCATGGGAACAGACCTGCTGTCAGCCAGACAGATAACACTTCACATGTACAATACCTTAAAATGAAAGAGTGTGTGTGCGTGTGTGTGTGTGTGTGTGTGTGTGTGCACATGCATATACTACCAAATATACAGATTTGTCTGCCTGCATGCGTTTTAGGTGTATTCATGTCTGGTCTTTGTGTTTGGCTACTGTGTGTGTTTGAGTATGCATGAGATTTGGCTCTATAACAAGATCACATTTGGATCAGATGCTCAACCTGTCAACACTGTCGCAGAATCCACCAAAGAATTCCTGTCTCAGCACTCGGGAGAAAGATAATACGGGCATCGTTTAGTGATATCACACACACGCCCACACCCCAACAGACAGATTAATCCAGATAGACTGTAAGTCAAATTCTGCAACAACCAACCAAGCTATAATGAAAAGCATCAATACCATTACTCTATGACTCACCCTATAAAAGGAATGCATTTAAAACGTAAGTGTGACCTATGACTAGTAAATACATCATTATTTCATTCCACTGTGCGCTGGTCAGTCTCAGAGAAGTTATACTCCATACAGAACAGAGGAGTTGTGCATTCTGACATGACGCAACTTGGCGACGATCGACAAATAGGAGGGCGGTTCTGTGGAGAACATCAACAACATGTGGCAGACTAAATATGGATGTTGTAGCAGCATGCTCAGCTGGTGTGCTGGCATGACACAGACGAGGTACAGTAGAATGCCATCTCAGTTTGCGTTTCATTTTTGCTGCGGAGAGCAGGAGATATGGTGGAGAGAAAGTTGAATGAAGGACAAAGCAAAAGGGGGAGCAGGAGGAGTAGAAACATAACAGAGGAGGAGGAGAAGAGTGGGGCGGCGTAGGGAAATAATGAGACGATGAGAAAATTAGGAAAATAATTAAGGGGGAGGAATAAGACTGCAATAGAGGCTCAAGAAGCACAATGAGAGAGATTAAACCCAAAGCAAAGACGTGTAGGTTTGAGGGGGGGATTGGGAAATAGAGGTGGAGATTGGAGGAGGAGGAAATGAAGATGACCTTTTTACTTATCAGAATGACTAACATTGCAATTAGCTCAGTAGGCTAATAATCTCCCTGTTAATGAGACGAGTCAATATTAGCATGCTAGCAAGCGTGCGTATGTGTGCATGTTGTTTGATTTAACTTGTCATGAGCATATTACTAAATGTAGCAAAGCATTTCATGCAGGATGTTGTGATAGTTATATTAAGTAAGTGTTATTTTTTGTAAATATATTTTGCATCCGCACATAGTCATTTATTTGACTGGTAATTCACAACAGCTCGTCATAATCCACTTCATGTTGCAGTGTTACCACTCAAACCCCCACAGTGGATACACCATCTGCTTTACAATGCTAAATATCAGTATCTACTGTATCTAAACTCATATAAAGAAATGGGAGCCTTTATATTTCTGTTCAGTAATAATGTATGCAACTACTCTGTTCTTTACATTCATGTTGAGTGTAGCAGAGGACTTTGTGCAGAAAAAGTAAAAATGGTGCATCATCTTTGAGTAAACCAAGTTGAAACTGGGCATTGTAATGCACTGTTTAGGGGTGGCCATCTCAAATCTTTAAAACGCATCAAGTGTGATGTTTGAGACTATACCCCATGAAATTTGAAACAATGATCACGTGATTGCACTGTTGTGACAATATTCTGATTTTACCTGTTTTTGGGAATATGTGCTGCCCGAATCTGCAAGTGCGCAGAGGATGAGCTCCAGTAAAATAAAAAATAAGCCTGCCAAGTCATCGTGTGAATGGCCATTAACAAGACTATAATGTCGAAGACAGTATAGTGAGTTTGTACATTTTGCGGCTCGAGACAGACTTTTACAGGGTGTTAAAAGTGTATAGCACTCTGCAGACTGTCACCAACAAACACTTTACAATGATTATAAACCTGATGAAACAACCGCTCTATATCTTGCCTCCTGTTTCTCTTTCTTCCCAAAGCCTTGCACACTGTGTTGCTCTCTTTTATTCAATACATGGATACAGGATAAATACTTTTAGCTTACATTCAAAAGTTGATCATGCAGAGCACTAGCAGCATTAAAATAGCTAGTCTAAATCGCTATACACGTGTAATCGAACACCCAATCGCAACCTCTGCATATATGATTCTCACAAGGGTGCCAGGCAAATAATCCTCTCTCAGATGACAACAGCATGTTCACATTCATCAGAATCCCTGATTTAACACCATGCTAAAGAGCACCATACGCACACAGTAGCGAAACAAAATAGCAGTGTGTCATCAATCTATTCTCATTGCTTTTTGATCTAATTTTATCATGAATAAGGGTATGACTGAGGGGACCGGAACGAAAAAGCACATTCGTGTGATGTCATGACTTGAGACCAGTTTAGACCTGAATGATAACGCTGTTTGCATGTACTGTTGTAACCTATTACAGTAGTGTGGTTAGAAAACAAGGTTTACAGCTAACATCTGTACTTTCAGCTTGTATCATAGTGACCTACAGGAATTAAGTGGTAGGTAGGCGAAAACTTAAATACCAAACAGAGTATGGTCAGCACAGGAATGGCACTTATATTTAGTCCTTCTCTGCAGGAGGCAGGACTCACTGTATGTACACTGCTGAATAATGGTTTTTGGGTAGCAGTTTATCAAAAAAATTAACAGAGAATAGGAAGTTAAAGAGGAAAGGTTGTACAATTAGAAGGGAGTAAAGCAAGAATGAACATTTCCACCTTTACACAAGAAATGAAACAACGGTAGGATATGTATTGAATAACAATGAATTATTCTCAGGATTCAAGTGCGCTATTATTCTGAAGTAGTGGTTGTAAAAATCTGGATTTAGGTTTTGTGCCTGTGCATAGAAATCCATTTGCCTCCTGTCAGATTAGCCTGGCAGAGAAAAGTGATGAGTGCAACAAAGTAATTACACAACTGTGATGCTCTCATCAATGTTAACAGTTAGCCACGTTGTTAACAGCTAGCCACGTTGTTAACAGCTAATCATGTGGTTAACAGCTAATCACGTTGTTAACAGCTAGCCACGTTGTTAACAGCTAATCACGTTGTTAACAGCTAGCCATGTTAACAGATAGCCACGTTGTTAACAGCTAATCACATTGTTAACAGCTAGCCAGGTTGTTAACAGCTAGCCATGTTAACAGATAGCCACGTTAACAGCTAGCCACGTTGTTAACAGCTAATCACGTTGTTAACAGCTAGCCACGTTAACAGCTAGCCACGTTGTTAACAGCTAGTTGCTAGCCACTACAAAGAGAGAGAGAGGATTGTGAGTAATGGAAAAGATACAGAGGGTCTTCCAGATGATTTTGGTCTGCAAAATAACCTATAGGGTTAATGGAAGACCACGTTCACACATTTAGGGCATTTCTTATTCTTATTTTACTTTAAATTGCATTTCTGAGTTCAAATTTCTGAGCCCAAACGAAAACGTAAAATTACACTGCTCAGAGATTTGTTGGATTTGCTGCTAAAAAAAAAATGTTTCTTGACACCTTAGACAAAGCTACGACTAAAGTCGTTTCTGCAAACTATCTTTAAAAATATTAAAGGATCTTCTGCTATTAAAATTAATATGAGCACTCTAATAATTATAACCGAGTTGCCTTTACACTTAATGACCACATGGTGCTGCCACCATGCCACCTAATCATATGCACCTTTAAAGGAAATGTATTGATGGTCGTAAGGGGTGAAAAACAGTAGCCTGTCTCCGCCAGACTATTGCTCTCAGCTCAATTTTCTTTGCTGAGATGAAACTCTGCATTAGTGTTTTCATGGCCACCCTGCTGGCGGAACATTCAGGGTGGGTTAGTCAGATGATAAGCCTGTTTCTTAATGGTGGTAGAGCTAGATGAGGTCAAAACAGTTGCAGCAGTGCCGATTGGTTAAACGCTGTCCAATAATTTCCTGACCATGACAGGTGTATGACGTATACAGCTATTGACAAATATACTAAATTGTAAGACTGGAAAAAAAGTGTCTAATACATGCTGTAAAAGTATCTGCAATGTTTGTAATACTGAAAATGGGATCTTTTAATTTTTGACCTATTCACAGTGAAGACCCGTATTTAATAGGATTTTAAAGTCACAAAAAATCGTATCTGTGCTTCAGTATTTCTGCTTTGATGGGGACAAGAAGGTAAGACTGATTGTGCAGAGAGCAGAACTTTAAATTGCATCCCGGTGGATCTTACTTCATGCAGGAATGTTGAAACACTGGTACATTTGTGTATCCAGCCGTGCTGGGTTTATTGATCGCTGATCTCTTTCCGCTGACTCAAGACAGCAAACTTACACATTGAAATTCACTGTGAAACCAGCACATGCACATAAGTGTGTGTGTGTGTGTGTGTGTGTGTGTACTGTACATACACACAACTGTCCTATGTATCTAGACAGCCATTGGATTTATCTAGCCACAGCAGAGCATTTCAGATGTCGTTCAGTGCTCCAGAGAAAACACCTCAGTGAGAAGCTCCTCTGTGCGCCCAAAGCTATTGATCTGATAAATGATTAAACATGTGAAGAGATAGGATGCAAAAAGTCCAGTTTGAAATTGGAAATATTTAAATAATTTGTTAGGTTTATGGAAGATTTGTTATTCAGTGACAGACAGCCTTTGCATTGTAATAAATGTAAAATAAGTGAACCCAAATATGGAAAAATAATAAACATTCTGTTTTAAGTTGCTAATCGTTACTTTTTCTCTGATGAACTTAGCACCTGAACTCTTCATGTTAATGGTATCACTGAAACGGCATAAACTAACCCCATACTGTAGGTGCGTGTGAGGAGACCTTGATTGCTAACAAACGCAGGAAGAGCGGGAAGGCCTTATGTCATGCCGAGGTCCCGGGGCTGGGCAGTGCCTACCGTTCCTGTGTGCTCTCGCACGCGCTCCCTGGAGTACCGACAGCTGATCTGAGACAGGTGACAATCAGGTCCTCCCACACCTGTTTCCTATGTGGATGATTGCTGTCAGTGTGTGTATAGTGTTTGTGTTCTTCTAACCCTTGCAGGTTTTTTTGCTTTCATTGCTGACTATCTGTTTTGTTTCTCTTTATTCCCTCGTTGTTGCCTCGATCCTTAGCACATTACACCTTAAGGCTTTAATTCCATCAGAGGAAACATCACTGCTGTTCACACTGACACATACCACATCAACTCACACATGATGGTGCTAGACTGAACCACAACGAATGCAGTTTCTCTCTGCAAAAGTCGGAGCTTACATTTGCTTTTCGTTCAAGAGCACGGTGTGCGTAAAATGGCTTCTCCCCAGGCTGCATTCATCACACCTCACATGTGATCACATCACGGCGATTCAGTCTACCACACATGAACCAAATGCGATTGCTTCTGTGGGTTTTTTTCCCTCAAGATAAACATATATACCACACCACATGCAAATCTGGTCCATGTTTCATTCTCCTTTCTCCGGGCCCAGAAAATACATTTTTATCGCACGTGTTGGAGAGACGCACGCAAAGAGTGTGACGTGAAATGAAGGAGGCAGATAACAGGAAGGCACTTTTCATATGAAGTGGGGAGGGAGAATAACTTAAGTGTCAGACAGGAGAGGTATTAGGCTCAATAGGCAGAGCGGGAGACAAGAGAGAGCAAGATGGACATGGTCATTACAACACTCATCCTGTGTGATGCTGTCTGTACCTCTACGGGGCTGTGGACCACTCTGATTACACACCCTGGCACGCACACGCACAGGCAATCACACACCACTGGATGCAGAGAAGATGATGCTCGCTCAAAGCCTCTACCATGAAACAATTTTACCTTCACATGCTTGTTTCTGTCGGCAAATGCTCACATAATTGCTTTACATCTGTAATAGTCATGGAAACGGTGTTTGTGTAGTGGACTTACATGTATTGGGTGCAGTGGGAGAGACAGACGAGAAAATAAATATACATGAAAGAAACTGATGATGTTTGCGTTGTTCATGTCTTCACTGTTTTAGCTAGATTTATTTTTATTTCTTTTTATCTTTGAAAACACAAAGCACACAGATGTTTGAGTTTAGCCCATATATATGATCAAACAGTGTCTTGTGTCTCAGTGTGAGGGCCAAGATGGGTCATGAAGTGAGTTCAACATTGAATTGAATTATCATTTTTATTGAATTATTGTTTTCACAACACCACCTTTTATGACGCTTTTGAACGGAAGGGATCCAGATGGAAGAATCCAACTGAAACTTGGAACAATCTCGGAACCAATCAGCGTACATTTTGTCTGTTAAATGATTTAACAGGCAAAATGTATATTGAGGGACATGTTTGTTGAACTACAAGTTCTTAAACTATTTTCATAATGTTTGCAACCTGTTAAGGTGTATTATACATACAGTACACTATACTGCACCTGCCTTTACAAGCACATGAAGGTTAATGACATTAATATTATGTAGAAATTGGCCCACCCTTTGCAGCTATAACAGCTTCAACTCTTCTGTGAAGGCTGTCCACAAGGTTTAGGAATGCATTCATGGGGATTTTTGACCATTCTTCTAGAAGCTCATTTGTGAGGTCGGGCACAGATGTTGACAGATGAGAAGGCCTGGCTCGCAGTCTCTGCTCTAATTAACTCAAAATGTGTTCTATCGAGTTGAGGTCAGGACTCTGTGCAGGCCAGTCAAAATCCTCCACACCAAACTCACTCATCCATGTCTTTATGGACCTTGCTTTGTGCATTGGTGTGAAGTCATGTTGGAACAGGAAGGGGCCATCCCCAAACTGTTTCCACAAAGTTGGGAGCATGAAATTGTCCAAAACGTCTTGTTTGCTGAAGCATTAACAGTTCCTTTCACTGGAACTAAGGGGCCAATCCCAACCTTTGAAAAACAACCCCATACCATAATACCCCCTCCACCAAAATGTACACTTGGCTAAATGCAGCCAGACAAGTACCGTTCTCCTGGCGACCAACAAACCCAGACTCGTCCATCGGATTGCCAGACAGAGAAGCGTGATTCGTCACTCAAGAGAAAACTGCTCTAGTGTCCAGTGGCAGCGTGCTTTACACCACGGCATCCAACGCTTTGCATTGCACTTGGTGATGTAAGGCTTGGCCATGGAAACCCATTCCATTAAACTCTCTACGCACTGTTCTTGAGCTAATCCAAAGGCCACATGACGTTTGGAGGTCTGTAGCTATTGACTCTAAGTTGTCAACTTCTGCACACTGTGCGCCTCAGCACGCGCTAAAATCTGTGATTTTATGTAGCCACTATTAATATGGAGTTTATGTTTTTCGCAATTGCTTCCAATTTGATATAATCCCACTAACAGTTGACTGTGGAATGTTTAGTAGTGAGGACATTTCAAGAATGCATTTATTGCACTAGGCAACCTACTGTTACACAGTACCATACTTCTGCTCCTGAGAATGACCCATTCTTTCACAAAGGTTTGTAGAAGCAGTCTGCATGCCTAGGTGCTTGATTTTATACACCTTTTGCCATGGAAGTGATTGGAACACCTGAATTCAATTATTTGGAGGGGTGTCCCAAAACTTTTGGCAATATAGTTGCGAGTATGTGTCAGTTTGCAGAGAAAAAAATCTGTCCGGAAAAATCCTTGCGACTGAATCCGAGTAGTAATTGATCTGACCAACCAGTGTAGTACTGATAGATGTGGGCGGGACTTAAGTGTGCTGACAGTTAAAAAATTTCTAAAGCAACTATGACAGACAGAACCAACCAACTGCCAAGTCTTTTTTGAAAGTGCCTGCCCTTTTCAAACTGTTTTGATGGACGGCTCCCCAGATGGACTTGTGTCTAACAATCCATCTGACATGTCACATTCATTTATTAGTAGGCAGTACAAAATGTCACCTTCATTACCAGTTTATTTAATCATTAAATGTATGCTGTCTCATTCTGAAGTTAAATGCATGACATTTAAAATCAAAATATGTTGACGTTGTTCTCCTAGCTGTTGGAACAGGTTTAGTGTGCTACGGCACAGTCGCTGATAGATGTGGTTATACACCATCATCTCATGCTTGTATACAAACAATTAAGCCGTGATGTGAATGTTGTTCAACCCACATCCCAACTCATCCTCAAACCAGGCGTAAAACCAGTCCACTGCCGTTCATCATTGAATGTAAAGTAAACACCATCCTCAACGTGGCCAGTAAATGGAAAAGACACAGAAACAGGTGGAACTGAAACAATAAGTTATGAAATACAAGGGGGGGGGATAAAACAATGAACAGACACAGAGAGAGGAACACAAAGACATATGAACACAGAATCAGAACAAAGGAACAGATATGTAGAAGTTAGGATGCAGGATGACTGATTACATGTTCCCTTATCTTAACGCAGCACAGTCACAGTACTTATATTTACACTTTGGTCATTTAGCACCCTTACAATGAGTAATATTGTAAGGGTTAGATAGGCCTCTTGCTCAAGAAAGTTTATATACTTTAGTCCAAATCCGGGAATTGAACCAATAACCTACCGGCGGGGAGTTAAACACCCAGGAACATCTCACACATAAGGCATTCATACCCTCTTTTTTCCTTAATGGGACTATAAAGGTCACACAGATAGATGGATGATTGGATATATTCTCATTTTGAGTTCCTATCAGGACTAAACTGTTGCAATATATATATATATATATATATGATAATATGCCCATGACATTTGAAAAGATGCCTTAAGGCTTTACCTCATAGGATTGCGTAATTAATACATACAACCTGTTTGACTTTTTGACTTTCCACTGGAAGATTGTTTATCTGGGGAAAATGCACATTTGGGTCCGCGCCCATTGAGAGTGTGAGTGTTTACTTTGTTCCGCTGCCCATATACCCTTCTGTTGAACAATGTTTCAGAGAAAACCAGGGGACAGACAGAGAATAAATCATCATTAACCTTGGAAAGAATTAAAAATGATGCTCAGCCTCTTCACACACACACTCGGGGTATTTTAATATTCACACGCTTTGAAAACAGTAACAGGTTTCTCCCTGTGAGGTGATTAAAAACGAGGTGGTGACTGTGCCAACCTCTCGGAGACGATGTTAGTGGGGTCATTAAGAGAACCATCTGTCACCCTACACAAAGGATCGCACACAAAAGCATTGGCACATGCACGTGTAAATGGTTAGTTCGGGTCTCCGCGGTTCAGTGCATTTGGCATGCTTATTCTTTCACCTCCTTTCCAACCTTCAACACCTCTAGTTAACATCTCCAACTCAACTCGTGCACATCTGCATCTTAGCCTACATCAGAGGTTCTCAAACAGTAGCTCCGGCCTCTACCGGAGGTCACAGCATGTTAATTGTACTTTGTACTGTATGAGTAAATGTATTCACAGGTAGAAATAATAGAGATGTGGCCTAGATGTAAGTATACTTTATGCATACAGATAGATTGTATTAGCTTGTATTCTCATATTTCTTTATTTAACAAAACACAGAATGTATGGAACTGATTCTCTCATTTAGCAGTACAACTAATGTTAATCCAAAGGAGCATGAAGAGGTTACAGTAGGCCATGCTATATAGTAACATATCAGTGTTATATTAATCTTGCCCATGCTTTTGTCATGGTTTGAAACAGCACTATTTGGTTGGTAAATGAACCTCCAGAGAGATCATTTCATGCATCAATCAAACAATCCTACAGGCTGCTAAAATAAACATTATAGCTAACATATGTTCAATCATTGTACACAGCCCATTGCAGCAACACAGCAATATGAAGTCAGGTGTGTAGACTACAGTTAATGTAATTTTGTTACTTTATAAAATATTTTTATATGGATATGGATGGCAATGCACAAGCCAGTGGCTCATGCATTGCCACAGGCTAATAGACACAGGGAGTCCTGTTGGCTTGATAGTAAGTTAGCTTGATAACCTTCCCCCTAGCTAAACAGATGGCCATGTAACATTGTGTTGGCTCTGCTCATTAGCATGCTAGTTATGTTAGCAATAGCAGAGGCTAATCTCCCCCTGAACACCCTCGGAGGACAGTCATCTAAATCCATACAGGTACATTTTAATGTAACCATCTGTATTGAATGATAAGCCGTTGTTCCCATTTTCACAGAATTTGCCATAAAATCTAAATTTGAACACATTATTAAATAAATATTCATGACTGCAATGGAAAAAGATAAGAAAAACAGAATTATTCTGGTGCCTAATTGAATCTTGATATTATTTAAATGCGTGTTGTCTTGATCCCTCATCTGAAGGCCTATGTCACAGAGAGAAAAAAGAGCTTTTTAGTGGTGGTTCTCATAACCAGAGTCATCAAGTTCATTTATATAGTCCTTAATCACATTACAGTCTTATTAAAGGGCTGTACAGGCTGACATGTCACATGGAAACAAACACCCCCTTTACCTATTTCTCCTATGCATGTATGCAGAATGTCAGTAACAAACACGTGGGTAATAAAAGTGGAAGAAACCTTTGGGAAGGGACCACATGGAGGAATCCAACCCTTCCAGGACGAAACGTCAATTGTCAATAATACATTGAATAATATCACAACATACATTGGATGCATTACGTTTTGTAATGTCCATTCCAGTGTCATATTGATAGATGCCACATGAAGATGTGAGCATCAATACATCAAATACTGTAAATAGGAAGGTGTCTATAGGTATAGGTATGCTTTATAGGTAGCATAAACAATATGATTAAAGACAAGTCACATCTGAGATAAACTAGTAGCCAATGGAGTTCGCCTAGGGGAGGATATGTGTTCAGTCT
This sequence comes from Forbesichthys agassizii, assembly GCA_026546735.1. Classification (NCBI taxonomy): domain Eukaryota; kingdom Metazoa; phylum Chordata; class Actinopteri; order Percopsiformes; family Amblyopsidae; genus Forbesichthys; species Forbesichthys agassizii. Next base: position 8,768 of record JAODLL010010934.1, on the reverse strand, counting down.
TTTTAGTTCCAGACTTTTACTAATTTCACAGTGCTTCACTGAACATGGACAGACTAAAAATATGATTAGGAAGAAATAGGATAAAAAAAAACAAAGATAAAATAGCCAGAATTAGGTCGAATAACATGTTCATAACAAGAATTAGGAGTGATAACATGTTAACATGCTAACATGTTAACAGTGAAGGTTCTAGTAAGCTTTATTTAGTTGTGTATACATTATTGTAGAAAATAATATATATTAGGCAGGCTTATGTACTGTATCCAACTATTGTAGTAGCAGGGTGTTATGCAATAACAATCCACCAGTCTGCGCTAGTGTAACATTTATCGGCGAGTGTCATGCTGTAAGATCTCCCAGAATCCTTCTAACCAGGAAGTAATAGTATGTTATATATCTTTTGGGGTTTGTTTTGAAGATGATGGAGGACGAAGAATTAGAATTTGCTGAGGATTTGGAGGCGATTTTGCACCTCACGCCAGAGGTGCAGCTGGCCATTGAACAGGTAGCTATGTGGAACCCGACGCTTACTAATCAGACGTGCCACCGGCATCACACAACGAACGGTGACGTGCCAATGTCACAAGAATCTAACACACATTATTATTGTACGTGACGACGTCGTTCCCACTTGCTGTCAGAGTAGCATTTTGTTTGCTTTGCACATCTGACACACAGTAATGGAAGTATCATAATACATCGTATATGTCTGCATGCTGAAGTCATATCACGCAGACAGTCCAACCATTGAATATCCTTCTTCTCCCAACAGTAGCCTACAGTCAGTTGAGATGTGCAGTGCATAGCCTACTGATTTTATGCTGTCTGTAAGGTTTTCCCCAGCCAAGACCCCTTGGACAGAGCAGACTTCAACGCGGTGGAATACATCAACACACTGTTCCCTACCGAGCAGGTAAAACGATTGTCAGACTATTTAACAATCTAATAGTCAGTCACCCCTTAAAACTGTTCAATTCCATAGCCTACACTATTCATCCTTTTACTCACCACAAGTATTATTAGCACTGTCGTTACAGATCCGTTTTACGCAAGAAATAAGTTATATGGGACTGTTCTATGTTTGTGATATTGTAGCCTATGTAATGGGTTTCTGCTGATTTCGAGATATAGGCTACAGTACATTACAGATAGTAATTTCCTTATTTGCCGTGTAGCGTCCCTGCATCGTAGAATTACATCTATATGAGCGTGCTATATGTCCATAAGGGGGCGCTCCACTATTAAGTCAAACAAGTTTGAGAACCGCTTGGAAAAAATATCTTAGTGCTGCTTGCTGCAATTGAAATAACTATGGAGAGTTTGATTTGCTTGTCATTTCATTGTCTTTTTTTCATGTCTCTCCTAGTCTCTGGCTAATATTGATGATGTAGTGAACAAAATCCGTTTGAAGATTCGGTGAGTATCACTGGTGCCTGATACATTTCACAGAGAGGCCTTTTAGCTAATGGTTTCCTCTTCCTCTTGTTCGGCAGGCGTCTAGACGACAACATCAGGACGGTGGTGAGAGGCCAGACGAACGTGGGTCAGGATGGTAGACAGGTGAGCAGCGAATCATTGTTAAAGCTACAATACGTAACACCCATGTCACCCACTGGGAATCAGGCGGATGGTCGTTGGTGTGAGTTGGGATCCTGCAAATATCTTTTTAAGAAAGAATGTAAACCCCTAATTGATACACAACCCCCAAAATGGCCGCAGATAGGAATGGGTGCAGGAGAAGAAAAAAAGATACATAATCAGATCTGAAAAACACACCTTGACATTAAGAATGATTCAGAACCTTAAATCTGTTGTTTTCCATTTGAGATAAGACCCCCATTCCTCCTTCCCCAACCTGATACACTACAAGGATTGTTAGACACAAGTCCAGCTAGGGAACCATCCATTGAAGGGTTTTAGCTTTAAAAAAATACTTTTGTTGATTGGATGAACCATCTGTCTCTCATTGTTCTTTTCAAGTTTTTTGTTTTAGGTAGCTTTCATTGTTGTTACACCTAAACCACACCCGTAGCTATCAGTACGACCCTGATTGGTAAATTCAGTCGTTTCTCGGACAAGCCGCAAGGATTTGAAGCTCTCCAGACTGATTCTTGCAGTGAAGTGAAACTGAAATTTGCGAGCGATCAGGATAGGGTTAAATTGATACCCCTTTCCTCCACAGAGATAAGAATGCCAGGCCTGAAAAACCCATTGACATTTAGAAAGTTTCAGAACCTTAAATCTTTTCTTTTCCTGTTGGAGATAAGGATCCACCACCCTCCCCTCCTTCCCCAGAGAGAAGGTGTGTGGTTGTGAGCTCTCCACAGGGAAGAGTAGAGAGAAGAGCTAGCCAGTTAGCACTTAGACGACGTGTTGAAATAGGAGATGCTCTCAGCGTTTCTTTAATGCTGGCGTCAAACAGGTGGATTTCTGGGCGGTACCATGGAGTGGAACTTTTCATCAGCATAACATGTTGTTTAGAAGTAGGTAAACCACCATGATTTGGGAAAAGGGGGGCATATTTATGAATATAAATGGTAATACATATTTACTCACTTGAGATTCACACCACTTGAGACTCCAATGTTATAGTTTTTCTCCTGACCCAGACAAATATTTTCCTCCTCATCTCCCCTCTTACCCTCCCTGAACCAAGCTCCATGGAAAAGTCTAGATGACTCAGACGTCTCTCCATTCCTCAAACTGCCCGGCTTTACGGAAAGCGCGGTTGGGAAATAGATTCCCGTCTGTAAATAAGAGGGATTCCATCTGAGCTCAGCGAGTCTTGCCACGGCGTGGTGGTTTAGCGGGAATCTGACACCTGATTGGGTTAGTCGCGTGGCGGGCGAACTGTGCATTTTGTCATCTCCGCATCTCAGTTGGACGGCCCCGTCCTTTTCCTTTAGCTGTCGTCAGGGCGATGAAAAGTTCTAAATCTTGGTCAACACCGTCAACGTTAGTCACGCAATCTTTGCAGTCTGTCTTTCCAAACCCACAAGCAGTCTGTCCCGGGGGGAAAAATAATATCATTTCTGAAGATGGAAAGATAGTGGAGGAGTAAGATACGAGAATAACGGTCTGTTTTGGAAATGAGCAAGGTCTTACTTAAGATGCTTCTCATAAAAATACCAAAAAAAGCTTTTGATTGTTTATATTTTAATGTGCGTAATTGTTTTCCATGGCTGTCGGATTCCATTGTTTCATTCAAACATGTTATACTTCTACTGGTCAAAACATCTCATGTGTTTTTACAACTCCAGATTCCTCTGTAAAGTACAGTTCATCCCACCTTGGTACAAAGACCACAGTACTCATAATATTTTCATCTGAACTTCAGCAGTTGGACTTGAGCTACAGTATGTTTACGCATGGAAGTTCAATCAGTGAACTCTTGAGGAGAGAGCGAGAACATAGATAGGATCTGTGTTTATCCGCTGCTTGTAAGGCTAAATGCAGGAAACGAGCTAACATGACTCAATTGAGCTTGTTTGAGATTAGCTATGTCTGGGATTCTCAGATGCTCTCTCCAGGGCCCTCTTCAGCGATCTGGAGGTGCAGCCTTCATGCTATGCACTACCGCAACAGCTGCTGTATTTGTAAAGGCATCTGTTGACTAAACATTTCAATCTGCCGTCTGGCACGTCCCGGTTTAGGCCATTTTTAGCGACATGTATGGTAAATACTATTAATTGACTCATTTTAAACTAAAGCGTGCTGGCAGCATGTGGGCTAACTCTTCCTTTGCTTGCTCGTGAGCAGCCTCTAAGCTTTTACCCAAAGCGACTTGTACATTTGTCAATAGTTGGCCAGGTCAGACACCATTAATTGTAAGCAGCCTGTAAACCTCAGTATAAAGCCTTTCTAAGATAGAACTGTAATACTGCTTGTATATGTCTGATTGTCTTGATAGGACTCTATTGGTACTTAAGAGTATACTGTAGGTCTGGTTGCAGGGCCTGTTCACGTGGGCTGCCCTTAGTAATTACCACATGACACTTCTGAGGAAGGAAAAGGAATCTCCTGTCAACACTTGTGCTGGACTTGGTGTGTGTGTGTGTGTGTCTTTGCCAGGGCTGGTAAAAGTTGTAAATTCCTTGCACAGCTGGTGCAAACTGGTGTGTGTGTGTGTGCGTGCGCGTGCGTGCATGCGTGCACTGTACGTGGGTTGGGCCAGAACCAAACTGGTGTCTGCTTCTACTACTCACCATGTTGGGCTATCAGATGCTAATTACCTTGGCATCAGACAACAGCGGGCACTCTGCTAAGGACCATCAAGGAACAGCTGCCGTGTCAGCCGATGGGGGGGGGGGGGGGGGGGGTTGGGTTATTATTGGGGTGCAACCTAATTCATCTGTTTAATCCCGTTTTAATCTGGCACGTCTTTATGTGCTGGTACGCAAGATAATGTTCTCCTTTAGCCGTTATGGTGACTGCTTAACCCTTAAAGCCTGTATGTGTTGACATACAACGTAGCAGCAAGCTAGCCTAGCCTGTAATTCGGGCGTTTCACCCATTCCAGCGCTGAGAAGTGGAAGCCGCGTGAACGCCATTCATCATCAGGCCCCGAGCCGTATTTTGAACCCGTGGCGTTCCTCCTGGGGTTTATCGGGAGGTTGGAGTCTAAATCATCTCTCTGATAGCTTTCCTTTTATCACACAAACTTTATGAGCACACCTAAACGGAATAGGTTACCTGATATCTCAGTGGGGAATGGCTTGCCAAAGCCCTTGCACTACTGCAAATGAAGATGATGTCCCAGTGTTTGTGTAACGACAGTGATTGGATACTAATGTGCAATCAGACTCAGACAGGCAAGTGACACTGTTCGGCTTTATTGCCAAATAATGCGCTTTTATGATTCTGCTGGTGTCTATCGGGTGTTATTTTAAGAGTTATGGGTTTTGCCTGGTTTGTATTCTGGACCTCCAGCAGTGTGTAGTCTAATGGAGAGACGACAAATACCTTGGTTGAGACATTTGTTTCCCCTGTCTCTCCTTTATGGCTCTGCTAGGCTCTGGAGGAGGCCCAAACAGCCATCCAACAGCTCTTTGGCAAGATTAAAGACATCAAGGACAAGGCTGAGAAGTCCGAACAAATGGTGAGCTTGCACGCACAGGCGCGCACACACACACACATACACACAGACAGAGATGTGTTTGGAGCATTTCAGGGGCCTGATGCTCCCAGAGAGAGACCAAACTCCACTATTGCTACATCACACATAATGCAGTGCATTATGGTATCTGTTCATTTCAGAAGGTCGTCGACCTGTAAGCGTCCTCTAGCAAGATGCCCGACCACTACTAGGTTTATCGGTACAGGTGTTAACCTACTGCACTACGCAGGGTTTGTGAAGGTGTGTGTGTGTGTGTGGGGGTGCTACTGTCTCATACCTGCCCCTTGCTCCCTAATTTACATTAGTATGATGACCATCATTTTTTATTAAAGACGCGGTTAGTCATTCTCGAGAACGCTCAAATCAAAACAAACTCCCTCAGAAACGCCGCTGCACACATTGAAACGCATTGAGAAGCCAAGCGGAATTGTTGTTGTGAGCAGCATTGGCCACTTTGTTTATGGTCCTGTGTACTGAGGAACTGAGGAATGTGTAGAAGTATCACAGTATTCTTTTTTTCAACACGTACAACGAACGGTAAGATAGCGAATCGCATGGAGATATTTGGTTTGTTTGTCAAAAAGTGTATTTTTGTAGCTTCCAATAGTCGAGTATGCCTTTTTGAAAGCAGATTAGTGAATGCTGTCGATTAACAGGTCATACTAGTCACAGGCAAACACCATTCTGTTGTCATGACGGCAGCATGGCATCTCAGCTATACATTTCATGAATTACCAATTACCAATTCATGTAGGCAGTCCTCAAAATATTTGCCAGCCGCCTATACAAGTGCTTTATTTTCTAAGAGATAATCTGAAGGGAGCAAAAATATTTTTTTTCCCCCACTCAAACATAAGATAATAAATGTTATGATACTTTCTCCTCCCTTTTTCGTCTATCTCTTCCCCCCCCCCCCCCTTTCTCTGTCTTCCTTCCCATTGGTCGCCTCCCCCCTGCTTGTCCTCCCACCAATCAGGTGAAGGAGATAACGAGGGACATCAAACAGCTGGACCACGCCAAGAGACACCTGACCACCTCCATTACCACCCTGAACCATCTGCACATGCTGGCAGGAGGGGTGGACACCTTGGAGTGGGTTCTTATACTTGTGTCACATCCGATGTTCTGACTTCTGTTCTATGCGACCCGTCAGATTGTGTTTCCTCAAAATGCTGCGCATGCGCACGGCCGTTATTGTGTCACTCATGCTCGAGACAACGCCCGTAAATCTGTATTTCTAGCTAGTACTGTGATATCGCATGTTTTTAACAAATGTATATAGGCTTCTTGTCGTTTTACTTGTAGAACATGATTCGGTTAATGTTATTTGCCAGGTTGTAATTTAACATTTGTATATTTAATAATAATTATTTAACATTTGTATATTTAATAATAATTATTTAACATTTGTATATTTAATAATTATTTGCTTAATGTTAAGCAATTCCCACCATTAACAACAACGAAGAGATCGTTTGTAAATATTTGTAATTTACCCGTGACAATTTTCAAAAGAGTATGTAAGCACAAAGCTACATGTGCAATGTATGCAATAAGACTTTTTTTATTATATACTTTATACTGTGAGAGTTATAACTTTATGGGTTATTGGAAATGCGAACACTGAACACACAATGTAGCAATTTTCGACAAAGCATAATACATCGTCAGAACACCGGCACAATTTCCATTTAGTAAAGGTAGCCTACCTATAGTATTTCATTTTTTTTGTTGACTTGCAAACATCAAGTGACATTGTTAAGTTTCTCAACGGATTCCTCTTAATAAGTTTAATATCCGACTTGGTCATTGAGTTGCGTAGTTAGTTGATCGACGTGCAGGCAGGTCTTGACGCCGTTAGCCAGCACTGTGTCTCAGACTTTACACAAGTAAAGGCTGGCTCTGCGAGGCTACACTTTGCCCAACACTGGAGATCACCACAGCTTACTAGCGCTGGAATAAACTGGCTTGATTAACAATTGATTATTGTAAACAGGATAAAGTCTGCTATCAGCGTAAAGCAGGTGTAGCATATAAACTGTAATTCACCACACATTATTCTTTTATTGCAGCTTGTTAGCTGTAATGTCAACAATAATATCCTGCCTTGGGCTAAAAGCTGCTTTAACAATTTGCCATTACGTCTTCAATACAAACCCAGCCAGAAAATAAAGCCTTCCTCCAAAAATGGCCTCTTGTTCGTGATTCAATTACTGTGTAAAGTGGATGGAAACAGGATCTAACAAGCTGAGGTGCCCCCACTGGGCATGTAATAATGTTTAGCACACTCTTCATCCATTGCCTTTATTAGTCTTTACCTAGGCAGTGTAAGTGGCACTGGAAAGCTTACATATGTGATATGCAATTCATTAAAATTGTCAGAGGAGTCCGTCGACACGCGTTGCGGTCACGTTAGTTTTTTCTTTTCATCGTTACATTTGCTCTTTTACTAGTATAAGTTTGTATATTTTTCTAGTCCTGACTATATCATTTCTTGTACATGTCAATTGAAAGTATGAAAGTTAATCATTCTCTGCACGCTGGCCATAAGTCAAATCCCCTGATACCGTAGGTGGAACCGAGCCTGGCTCTGCCCGACTATTGCTCTCAGCTCCATTGTTTTCGCTGAGATTATAGTCTGGAAACCCTGTTTGCATTAGCGTTCTCCCAGCCACCCTGCTGGCGGTCCAATCAGAGTGGGGTAGTGAGATGACCTTGAAGTCAAGCATGTTTCTACGTGATGGTAGAGCTAGATGAGGTCATCAAAACCATTTCCTGGTGGTTAAACGCTGTCCAATGGTTTAGAAATGAACCGGCGTTGGGAGGCACTTCCCAATGCAGCGTGGCCTGACCCCGATCACGGCGTGAACATTGTCTGCTTGCACCAGGCGGGCCAATAAGGCGTGTTCTGGCTCTTGTGGTTGTGATGCTGCACCGCTGTGACCAGACGTGTCGTGTCGTTGTTCCCCAGGGCCATGACGAGGAAGCGGCAGTACGGGGAGGTGGCCAACCTCCTGCAAGGCGTGGTCAACGTGCTGGAGCACTTCCACAAGTGCATGGGCATACCTCAGATCAGACAGCTGTCCGAGAGGTAACCCTCCACACACTGACGACGACGATGATGATGATGATGATGACAACAGCTGTTTTACAAACAGAGTTTACAAAAGGCTTTGACAGACAGAATACGTCAGAATAAACAGAATAATTAAAATAAAAGCGACTACAGACATCACACGAATGCATCCTTCCAAAAGCGTTTCATAAGACTAGTTTTAAAAGATCCTACCGAGTCTGCTAATGTCTTGACTTCAAGGTGCGGTATTAAGCGGTGCCGGGGACCCAATGTTGATATTGAGCCCAACATCAAATACACGTAAGCCCCGCTACCTGACATTGAACACGCACTGCCACGGCTGCTTGCCGAGGCACGGCTGTGTTAGTTTTTGTGGTTGTGGCCTGCACCACTTGGTGTGTGTTCTTGTTTGCAGAGGCAGGGCTGTGTAGAAACACCAGGCCAGCGCACACACACACAATGCTAGTGGGAAGTGAGATATTTGCTGAATTTGACATAAAACGTATTTGGTTATAATCTCTTTCCCCACCTTGTGTGTATGTGCCTGTACTACAAAGATACAAATATATATATATA
>JAODLL010010925.1:0-29918 GCA_026546735.1 Forbesichthys agassizii | reverse complement strand
ATATAGGATTTCACTGCGCTATGTTGCATAACATTGTTAACGTAAGTGTGTACTGCATGTTAATGATGTCACGTTATGATGTAATCACGTTATGGGATTTCAATATATGTCAGGTGGGTTTTGTGTCTAAAACCAGGGTTGCCAAACATTGTTATGGTTTTCTGAGAGATATACTCCTTTATACTCCTTTTACAGCTCTCAAAGGTTTACACAATTATCACCTCGCTACACACACACGCGCACACACACACACACACACTACTGCCCACACCTTAATGGACAGTTTCCAGTTCGTTGAACTGGACCGGGGAAGGTCCTGGGGTAGAATTCAAAGTTTATTGAGTGCACCTTTAAAAAATTAACAGGACACCAGCGCCATTGATCTTGCAGGTTAAAGGGACATTATGAGTACAAATCTGAGTGATCAATTTTCGTCTCTGTGTGGGATAAAAAGCAATCATCCCCGTCCCCAGGGCTTCACGAGGACCAGGATGATAATGCCAGATAGCAAGAGACTAGCTGAATCACTGTGACCTATGATCTCTTCCTCTCTGTGGGGAGGCTCCTCCGCCACTGGCTTCCATCGCAATCTGGTGTCTCCACACGTTAGGTTAGAGAGAGGCCCTTGAGATTCAGTTTCAGTGAGCTCACACTGACGCAAACTCCATAGCTTGCGCACATGATTTTCATTTCATTTATTTTATTTTTATTTTTTTTACAGTAAGTGTTTATAGTGACACACTGTATATAATACAGCATATATGTAGCTTCATCATTTCAGGACCCCTTGCGGATGTATTGCGTTTCGATGTGCTGCAGTGCCATGTACTGTAGAATTAGAGCCTGAATGCTTGATGGCACACACCCACGTGCAGTGTGTGGAGAGATCGTTAAACATGGTGTTTTCTGACCCCTGTGTTTGTGCGGATTCCATAAAACTAGATCTGTGAGGTTTTGAACAAAGCTTATTAATGTGCATCAACCCAAGCTTGCTTAATAAAATGACTTTAAGCCCTTAAGACAACGTTTATAGTATCAGTCTGGAACCCCTAAATTCTAAAGTATTTGCAGATCATGAGGGAAATTGATGATAAACACTAGTCAGTTGCTGTTTTTCCCAAGAGACAATATAAATATTCAACTGTTGTCAACTGACAGTATCAGAACTATCATTGGTTACATGAAAAAAAAAAAAAGCTTGTATTGCAGCATTTTCAAATGAGACATAAATTCTGTAATTAAAAAATAACCTGGGTAAACAAGCCTTCAATCACCTGTTAGCTGGCATGTTCATCCAGTCTATTAGACCCACTAGAAAAATAACCATTCAATGACAATTGACAATTCTTGTCAATTTTTCTTTATTTCACTTACTTTGTAAAAACATTTCTTCTCAGGTTCACTCTGCCGATATGACAATATGGCTCAGTGTATGTCGATCAGGCTGATGATACCCACTTTCATTTCATTCAACACTATCTCACATACCATAATCCCCACACCATGTGAAAGCTTGCTCCATGTTTACATGCCACTCACCACTGCCTTCCCTTATATCATGACCTTCAGTCCAAGGTCCAAATGCAGAATGGTAGTGTCTGTGAAATTTGGGACTTTGTGTGTAAATTTTACTGATATTGCCTGTCAATGCAAATAGTACCATTAAGACCAAAATGCTGCAATTGACCAATGAGATCAGTTTCTCAGGCTGTGATGATAGATATACGAAAAGGACTCAATGAGGAGCACTCCTTGTTTTTCTTAAAATAGGTTTGAACTATAGGAGCCTTTGCAGTATTATGAATTTTAGTTTTTTTAAATATATATATATTTGAAGGAAACAAAATATGTATGGCTATTTTAATGATGAAACAAAAAATGTGATGCAAATGTGATAATCATTCTAATAATATTTAAAAAAATTATAATAGGCTTTTATATTATTTCTGTTTTTTATACATAAAAATATTTTGTCACTGTCAATCTTAAAGTGACTTCAGCTTGACATTTTCATGGAAAGATAAAAATATGCTGCAGTTCAATCACCGCTAATTGACAAATAATATGTCTACAACAACCATAGCATGTTGACCTTCACATTCCATGAATAGCTTCAGTGAATAATTTTCCATTCAGATAAAGCCATTGTATATTGTGTCACTATTTATCTCGGCATAACAAGTGTCAACTGAAACAATGGGAAATTGTGAATCACAAAATTGACAGATATGTAGGCAGTTATAGGAGTTTGTAGAAGAACGCCCTACATTACAGATAAATATTGCATGAGAAAATAAGTGTGCCACTTTGCAAGTCAGTTCAGAGATAGCCCTTTCAAAATAGTTTGTGGTAGATACCAGTAGGAGGTGTCAATAAAAGATGTTATTGGACCACTTTCAATCAGAACAAGACGTCATGATTTTCGAACCCTGGAACGTCTTGCTGTCAGCTGTACTGTTTACAAAGATTCTAATACCTATAGTCCACACATAGATTATATTTTTAAAACAGCAATTTTGAAAATGCAATAATAAACACTGTCAAGCGCTGTCAAGAAGAATAGCCTCATGATGGGCACACTCTGACGTCAAGCAAAGGAGATAATGGTGCACACTTTGATGTTAAGATCCAAAAATTGTCTTCCCTGTCTACACATAAACACAAACAAACAAATAATTTTCTTGGAATGGTCAGTTTTCAGTGAACTAAAACTCAGTTTGCATGTGAAAGAAATGCCAACATGCATATAACATTTACATTAAAAACATGTATTGTATTGTAAGTGGCGCAAAGCAACACAAATCATAAAGTGTCTTCAGACCGACGCAGTTGTCATTTTTTGTCCAACATCCATGTGCAAATGCACTTTAACCCAACACACACGTGTGTGTTGGTCTAAACATGAAGTGTGGTCTGGCACATCATTGGCATATTTTGGGTATCTTGAGGCAGTGGAAAGTGATTGTGCGATTGACCAACAACCTGGTCTAATGTCAAAGGTGCAGCATATTATTATTAAGATGCACAACGCACGTGCAAAGGATTAAACATGAAAAGAGCACAATGTGAAATAGTATTAGTGCCTACAGCAAAATATGTTATGTATCTTGATGGAATCCCACCATTGATGGTGCTTGGGATGGGACTTTTCTGTTCAGATATAAAAAATAAAAAAGCATTAAAAGAAACAAAGAACCACTGTCAAATCTCTGCCATTACCATAAACTTGAAGTACTTACTGTATTTTTAGAAGTACATTATGTAATCTTGCAATGCAACTTGAGATACTAATATACTGGTTACTGCTGATGTACCTGACCTGTTCTTATAAGGCTTAAAATGAATGCTGTTTGGGCATTTCAGTTATCAACAAATCAAGTCAATATTACCTCATTTTGAATAAAATACGTAGATAGTCAAATAAGGGTGATGAACAGCTACAGATAACAGTTCACGTGCTATGCTAAATATTAACCTCAACATGTAACATATATTGAATGAGGAATGCTTTATATTTATTCAAGACCCATTTCATGGTCTGATTAACACATTTATGATGTCTACTCTCCTTCCAGCCTGACACATTAACATGACTCAGATAAAGAATAATAAGAAGCATTATGCTTTGTTTGAACTCAGGAAAAAACAGTTTATGCCAGATACCAGTGAAGCATTACCAATAAGACTCATTACATACAATTATTGCATAATATAAGGTCCACATATTCAAATTTCAGACACAGCTATATTGTAGGTAGGGGAAGGGGTAAATAAATGTATGAGTCTATAAGAGTTGTACTTCTCACAATATTTGAGTATGGAAACTCGTAATTATGTCTTGTCACGCATTGAAGTCGTGGACAAAGTCTAGGCTGGCACGTAGGCCAATTAGGAAGCAGCTAGCACAACTAGCACAACCATTCATGTGCTCGGAAGTCTTAAATACAACATTTCCGGCGCATGAAGACCACGTAAGCATCAAGCTGCAGGAGCTTCATACGATCTTATAAAGTAAACCACCAGTGTTTTTGTAATACAGGGTAATTTCAGTCAAATCAAGGATTGTCCCTTGTACGTCATGTGGTATTCTTGCAGATTGTATCATTTCCGAATCGCAAAGAGACAGGTACAGGCTTAATTGTCTTACGTTTATTTATGTCATGCCACAATAAAGATAAGGTTTACAAAAAGCACAGGTCTTCCAACAGATCAATTGATTTCATAGACAGCAGATGATGCTGCATGTGGTGTTTATAAGCCGACAACGTCACACAGTGCCTCAAGTGTTTCCGGAGACCATTCTGGATTCTCATTAAAGTGAAGTCTGCGGATTTCATCAAACGCAATACAAACTAGGGCAATAAACACACTGCTGTTGGTGTTTGAGTCACTATTTAATTATGCCCAAGCCAGCTATCCATTCAGAAATGATTGAATCTTGACTGAGAGAAAAACATTGAAGGTAGTGGCATGAACATGATGAGAATGTGTATTTCTATCCAAGAGATTGGACAAAGAATGTGGACAGGCACGCACGGTACCTGCGCAATGTGTGTAATTTAATAGCTGAGCCTGAGTTAGAGAGGTTCTCAGCAGGACAATAATAGTCTACAAAAATAGCAGGAAGTCATATTGACGCTAGTAGTTGTACTGTAGTTATAGGTATAGTCAGCTATTGCAAGCTAATTGTAAGATAATACACTTTTTGTAAAATTCACCAATTAGCTCCTTACATTTTTCTATCTTATTGTTCTCTGTGTTTACTGAAAAAAGTATCCAGTACTTCAATACAGCCTTGGCTCCATAAATAAGAACATAACCAAAGTGGCGAACATCGCTCACAACAACAATGTTGTTCTCAATGCGTTTCAATATGTGGACCTGCGCTGCGGATGAATATTGTTCTGATTTAAGCTCTGTTAGCAAGCGTTCTCGAGAATGACTAACCCTGCCTGTAATTACTTATTAAAATAATAATAGTGAAGAAAATATAATTATATTATTAAAAATATTTTTGGTTGTATTTTAATGGTAATTCCTTAAAATAAGAAGTTACATACTTATAACAATGCAGACTTAGGAGACTTCCAAATACAAACTATCCTGCAAACACAAGAGACCCAATTGCTGTAGCCCTATCCTAATAATTTACTGTTGAGGTATCATGTTTGAATCCACCCTTTCATTAAAATGTACAGAAATGTCAAAGATGGCTTAGGAAAAATGTGTGTAGTTAATAAAGATTATCTGCAATGAGTTGATCTGATGTATTTCATTGATCCAATTCTACAATGTACTGTATTATAGCAGCGCTATGGTCGCTGCTATATTATAAAGATTTGCACAAGATCTCCATGTGACTCCATGTGACAGAGGAAAGACGGGTCCGTCTCACACACGGCCTCTGACGCACTTGGATATGAAGAAACAGTCGTCTCGCTGAGAGAGTAATGCTAGTGGGCACTGGGAGCATAGAAAAAGTATGTCATGCTAGTTAGCGAGGCATCGTTATAGCTTGTCTTCCAGCAGCTGCTTTGATGTAGCACCTGCATCTCTACTAGGCTGCTGACGAGCCGGCAGAACCTTTGTGGGAGCAGATCCACGTTGGGAATATGCTGGCTCACGGTTAGTTATTGGGCTTCAAATGTTGCTTGTAATAGGTTTAGTGAATGCAACACAAAGGCAGTTTGGTATATAAAACATAAAGCCTGTGACACATTGCCAAATTTGTTTTTAATACAGGACGTTGTGTTTCAGTTACACAAAGATAAATACTGATTTTCTAGTAGTTCCGTTTGTGCTATTTACTATTGAGAAAATACTGTACTTATGTTGGCAGTGTTCTGAACAGTTGACACTGTCATAAACTGGTTAATGTCTAGTGTATATTTGACTAGACTTTCATTTTTAATAGGGACTTGATGGAAGGCTGTATAGTCAGATGTCATAGTAATGAAATGCCTGTCAGAGGTTATGTTGCCAATCTGAACAATGGCACAACTTCAAACCTCAATGCTTTACAGTAGTATATTAAATGCCAAATTGAATAACATTGTATTTGTATGTGCCTGTCAAGCACAACCGGATGGTCAGTTTAAAAGTTCTAGAAGATTGTGAGATCTGAGAAGGTTAGGAATATATTTGAATTCATGAATGAACCTATGAATCATCATAGCTTTGCATCATTATGCATGTATATAAACTCTCACTAAGCAATTAAATAGCCCTCTGTGATTACACATACTGTATGTGGACATATAAAAACTACATTCACACCCATGCTTAAAGGCAGAGTTAGTCATTCTCAAGAACCAGTGGTGGGCCGTCAGGGCCAGCAAGGCCTTCCCTGCTGGCCTAAACACAATCAGAATCACTGATTTGCGTTTCCATTTTAATATACTTTTTATGAATATAATATAGCCTATTCTCTTAATTGCATAGCTTTTCTCATGGTTGTGCTGCTTCCAGTAGTGTGTGTATATGTCAGAGCTCTTATCCAATCATATTTCATCCATCATGTGTTGCCATGTGAAAGCAGGGGCGCCACCAGGAATTTTGGGCCCCATGACAAAAAAATTGAATTGGGCCCCCTCTGCGCAGCTGTTGTCACCACATCAAAATCTTGACATAACTCTAATTAAAGGCTGTCTTGCTTCTTGTAGCGTAGTATTTTTTACTAGCACAATATTTACTGCTGGTGATTTGTATATCTACGTCTGCATTCGGTATGCAGTTCACTATTTGATGCAAGATTTAAAGCCACCATAAAAAGAATTCCTTAATGTTTCCCAGTCTCAATGTATTTGTATTTACTTCTTCTTCCACCATGCATCTCTCATCCTCATCACTGTAACTTTCTTTCCCTTCTTCCTTTGCTTCTACACTTTTTCCTTCTATCTGAGAGAGCCCTGGCTCTGTAGGATGTACACAATGCATGTGCTATATACATATATACTGTATGATGTACACAATGCATGTGCTCTATACATATATACTGTAGGATGTACACAATGCATGTATTTGATTGGATGGCCAGAGAGCGTACAGCTCTGGTACAAACAAGCAAAATCACATAGCGACCTTCCCAAAGGATTTATTTTTATTTTTATAACCTATAATGACTGATCAGATGGTCATTTTTGATTGTCACTGGCGAAGACATTGATTTAGTCACAGATCAATTACAAATACATTTTCCAGACGAAATATTCAAGAGAAACATTGTGAGAAAAGTTTGGCCAACTCCCAAGCTATCAAGGCAGTCCCAGCGAGGAGAAGGGTTTGTCAGCTAGGACCGCCACTATCAATCCAGTACTGGTAACTACGAGCCCTTCCTTGGCTCGGCTCACTCACAGCCTACAAGACATACTGCAAATTGCATCGCAGGGAATGTGCCTATTATTTGCAACTGATCGACATAATGTTTAGAGACACAGGGTTTAGGGATTAGGGACACTTGAGTTGTCTAACCAAGGCAGCAGCGATACAAGAAGCACAGCTGTACACACTGTGCTGTGTTTTTTAGAAAACTTTTGGTAAACCTGAATGGATTTACTAGCTCAATGAAGTACGCCGGGAAACAGAACTCTATAATGAAAAGACTTGAGGTAATATTGAAAAGAGTGTGTCATGTAATTCTTGCTACATAAGATGCCTGTCTGCGATGCAGCGTCCAGTTAAACTTTGTTTATGTATACTTTTAATAATGATGGTTTCTGTAACCGTGGCATCGTAATGTAACGTCCAGGATTGCACCAAAGGGCGGCGCATCCCTTTACCGGGTTTGCCTCGCCGCTGTACGTTCCGGACGGTGGTAGTAAGCCCTTGCTCCCAGCTCCCCACACTCACACATGCAATAAGCGGATTGTTCTGATTTCTGACTCAGCCGTGTGGGTGTGGGGGCAAATAAGGCTGGAGGATTCCGTTTGTTATTGTTTCTATTTCTCATGTCTGCTGCACGCCTGTTGTGGTATGCAACTGTTATGCGCTTTAGTATATTTCTCCGTTTGTATTAAACGCAGAGCTGTGGCTCACACACTCACCTGCATCAGCGTGTGGTTTGTTAATTCGGCACACGCCTCACCAGCGCCATTACGCATAATAATGCTATTAAGGTGTGAGTTGATGCAGGTACACCACTGAAGGCCTAGGTGTAAAATGCACAGCCCGCCACTGTCAAGAACGCTTGCTATCTTCGAGCTCAAATCAAAACAATATCCCTCTGTGGTGACAAGCCACCACTATAGCTTTGTTGTTGTGAGATCTTTACGAAACTTTTTTTATGTTACTATTTACAGAGAAGTGTTGTGTAGAACTAAAAAATATATATTTCAGCACAGAAAACAGTAAATTAGCTAAATGTATGAAGATATTTGGTGAATTTCAGTGTATTCACTTTTTAACAATTAGCTTGAAATAGTTGACTTTACCTCTACACATTTAGATATTTATATTTACAGCATTAAGCGACAATTATAAACCAGATATATCTGACACAATTCTAAAGGCTGGGAACATTATCAATACTGTAGGTGGGATCAGATTTTCAAAGGATGATGGATGATGGTGTTACAGGCAAAGCAAAGCCTTGATAAACAGCTTAATTTCAGAGTGTTAGCAACCCTTCTTTGCCTTTGGCCAGGTCAGTGGTAAACAGAGATCTTCTGCGTCACCGAGTGCGTACAAGCTCATCTGTTATCTTAAACCAACGTGCCCCTGTCTCTTTACTCTGCAGACTCACAAGACACATTCTTAAATACCTACAAGCTGTTTTACACCGAAGCACACACACACACACACACACGCACACATGCACGCACACACACACGCACGCACATACGCAGATGTAGCTGAACACATCTGACAACATGCCAAAGGTGGAACCTCCAATTTAGTGATTTCCAGCCAGGCTCAGACTATTGACAATATGATCGTTTGGATGGAACTTCACCATGGGGCGTGTTGTCAAGGTAACCGAGCCAGGCATATGGAGGAATGCTGAAGAGCAATCGTTTGTGTTGCTGTGTCAATTATGTCTCTTCCAAGAAGATATATAATATCTTCATCGCTGAAGCATAGCTGGAAACAAAAACAATATTCAACTGTGAGTAGAGTGTACACACAGATGTTCTTATTTGCTCTGTGCAAATGTGCACAAATGCAACTATTAATTAAATGGATTTTATCCATTAATATAGTGCTTTTCTAACCTTCCAGCCACTCAAAGCACTGTACAGTATTTAGCCTCACATTCACCCACACAGCGATTGCTTCCATGGAAGGCACAACAAACCACAAGAGCAGTTAGATGTTTACAGGTAGGTCAACACCAGGGTTCCAACCTACGACCTTCCAGCTGGAAGCCCAACAACCAGACCTTTAGACCATCCTGCCCCTACTGTAATATTCCCATAATATACCTTGCTATTATATGACGGACAAATGCACTGTCTCTGAGATACCAACAACAAGGCTAATTATGCAAACTGAGGAGTTTTCCTTGTGATAGCCTGGCCTACTACTCGCTCTGGCCTGCTCCTGTACGTGCAATATGCCCCTCAGAGCACATTTCATCTAACCTAATAATTCCTTGGTTTATGACACTGTTACTGAGCGGAAATGTCTGACTCGAGAGCACAGCAGGAGGTACTGCGTCAACAGGTACACACCAATAGTTTATCTGTGTACTGTGCCAAGAGGGAAATATGAAACGGAACATGCGTCTCTCAGTGTAAAAAAAAGTCCAAGGTCGGGGACAAGAAATGTGTGTGTGTGTGTGGGGTGCACAACTTTCTAGGAAGTGATGAATAACGTGATGGAATAATGCACATATAATGACAGCACGTCTCTCTGGTGTTATAATTACAACCGTTTGCTCCGGCCATTAGAGGGTAGAGGCAGCCTGCAGCTTCCGGTGGCACTGGCTCTCCGCAGAATACCGATGCCGCAATTAGTGTTACCCAGCAACAGGAAGTCGGTCGCCCTTGAGCGGATACAATAGAATGGAGCTGCAGCACATCGCTCCCACGCTGACAGACTGCAGTGTCATCGCTGTCTGCCGCCGGGACTCGCTCTGACCTGTTATATGAGAGCGCCCCTCCCCATGTCAGGTGGGGGCCGGACAGGGGGGCAAAGGGACTCCACAACAGAGAGCCAGCAAAGGCCGGGTTAAGGTTGCAGGCTTTCCCCAGAGAAGTGGAGAGAAGAAAAGAGCTTAGTCTACAGTTCTGTGTAAGGTATCTCTATGCATTTGTGCACGCAACACATTTATAAGGAATGTCTAACCAGTTTAACCAGGAACAGGGGTAGCAACTTATCCCTTGGCTAGAAGTTATTGTGACCGGTTACCATATTTTCTGTGTTGTCCCTCACACATAAATGGACGTAAATGAAATAATATATTTTTGCAGACAACTCTGCATGCTGCTGTAGCTTCTCGAATATGAAAGGCCAGAAGGAATGCAGCCTGCAATACAGACAAACAGCCCTTATCGACCGACACTGAATAATTGCACTTGATGGCATCCGTTTGAGACTATGCAGAGGGCTTCAATTCACCGGGATCGTCCCCTCCGTTATGTCTCAAGTGGAGGCAGTCAATACGTGTCCAGAGTTATGATGAATCGGTAGCCATGGAAACCCATCTCCAACTCTTAAGATGTTCAATACAGCTTCACTTCCGGCGGCTCGCAGCACTTTTTTCTAAAGTGCCGCTTTCCACTTGACTCGCTCATTTCAAGGACTCTGGCTGGCGTTTTGCCACCGCTGATTGACAAGGAAAATGATGGGCAAGCTGAATGTTTTCAGTAATTCATACACATCTTAGTATGGTATTTTTTTATTTCTGTGCAGTCGGGCAGCATTGATAGTCCTGTCATGCTTTTCCATTCATGCCTTTTTTTCTTAGTCTGTTTGTTTATGTCTTCTCTGGAAATGACAGCAACACAATTCCCACTTAACCGTCATTTACTGAGCATGAAGGTATCCTCATCAGGTATAACGTACTATGAAATTAGCAGCTTTCACTCAAGAATGCACTTCACTACACGTTATAGCATACTCCAGCTATGTGACTATACTGTATATGAAGAGTTCTGATGCAAACATCTGACATATTTTTTATTTTATTGGCAATATTTAAATCATTTATTACATGTTTAGAACACTTTTAGCCAGTGACACACAGCCTTTTCATTGTAATAATGGTGCAATGAGCAAACCCATAAATGGAAATCCTAATAAATATTAGTAGTTCATGCGTTGCTAATTGCTTCTTTTTGTTCAGATGGACATGGAGGTTTTTGCATCGTAACTTTTTATATATTGGTTTTAACATCACGTTGAACTTAAATGCTAAGCATTTATTAATGTGGCAGGCAACACAGGTCAGAACAGGCCTTGGCCAGGCGATGTAGCTGCAACGATTACAACACTTTGTCAGACACAAACAGGTCACAGATGCCGAGAATATAGGCAGGTATCAAACGTAGCTTGGCATGAACAAGGTAAACACAATGAACTACAGCTATTGTCCTATCTGCATAAAACATGAACTCATTCCTGAATGCTCCTCATTGCTTATGTAGCTAGCTATGGAACTGGTAATCGTGCACAGAGTTCATACAATGGGCCCTCATCAGGGGTTAAAGATTATGGGATTTGAACCTTTGAGTGTTCATAATTAGGGTTTAAAGAGAAAGGTACTTCACAGTATTTATAGACTCTTAGTCTATGAAGTCTATAGACCAACCTGCTCTTAGGGTAGGAAAAGGCAGCTTCCCACAATACATGGTGTAATATCTCAGTGTAATCTACCAAATTGACCAACCAGCATACTGTAATTGAGTTTTCATGGTACTGCACACTGTGCGGACTCACATTTTGTACATCCTATTTCCGTACAAATAGGTGATGTCGCTTGTTGTTTAATTTAGCAGATAATAACTTAAAGGTGCTAAAAGAGTATATTTTTAACGAAGTACATTTTGTCTGTAGCAAATTATAGCAATTGGGATTGTCTATGTATTTTAGGTTACAATGCACTATAAATAAGAGGATAATGAGCTAGTAATCCAGCGTAATGACTGAGTTCAGTTTGTGGGAATGGTTTCTTGGGGTTATTTTTCGTTTGTGCAAGCAATTTTAACTACAAACGGGGGCGCGTTTGATTTCAATTTTCCCACCGCGTCCCTGTTATCACGTTGAGACACCAATAGTTTGGTGGGCGCACTAGCCATGGTTTAGTGTTGCTGGAGGTTTCCAAAAATACCCTTAAGATAAGGCAACGTCACGTACACCCACAGATGGCATGCACATTGACAGTTGGAACATGGTGAAGTCAGTGAATCTGGGCATTGTGCCCAGGGAGGGTACACCCTAATGACCAAGCTCTCAGAAGGCAGTGATGCCCGTCTTTGGTCGTCATCAAGTCTACTTTAACCGCCTGCGGAACTGATCCCTTTGACCAAATAGCAAGCATGTAACCTTAACCTAATTGGTCAAAAAATACTTTTAGAGGAAGCGCTGAGTCATGCTCGAAGCATGATGGCCATGTTCTTCATCCTAATTCTTCTGTTCGCACTTGATGCATGAGGCATGAGGAATATACAATGCTTCACTTACGTCAAATTTCCAGGTGAGTCATAAGGCCGCTTGCCGAGAACAAGCAGGTGATTCCACCATCCAAGCATTAAAACATACATACATCTGATATTAGAAACAAACTTACAATTTACTATTCAACTTTTTTTCTTTTTTCTTGGAGAAAGCCACCTAACACTTGACATCTCTCTCTCTCTCTCCCTGTCACTCTAAAGCAAATTCGTTTAAGGAGCTCCTGTGGATAGGAAATATGTTACCATGGGGATTGCTGTCTTTAAGCCTAGACATGTGCGTAATAGAAAAGTTCTCACTTTGATATAGGCGGTTTTGACGCAAGGTGAACTGCAGGAAGGTGGAGCTACGGCAGAGGTTAAAGTATCCCTGAACGTTTCAGTCAGTAACATATATATGTGCATTAAAGGGTGTACATTGTATAGCTCACGGTGGTTATACGGTGTGAACAGTCACAGTGGAGTCAATAGTAGGAACAGACACGTCTGTTCAATTCATTAAAAGGATGTGCTGATGGATTACACCTACAGTATGCACACGTGCACACGCGCACGTACACACGCGCACACGTGCCTATGCACATATAGGGGCCATGCAGTTAGTTTCCAAATATGTGTTGTATATGTGGCTGTGTCTGTGTTTGTAGATGATAGAATGTCTTTTGGTAAGATAGCCACAGTCACTGAACAATTGGACAATGTCTGAGGCTATGTAGTTAAGTTGTGATAAAGGATATAACTGAGGTTTATGAATGAACCATGGAAAGTGGAAGCTCCATATGAATTCACTTTATTCCCCTGAACATGGCTTTAGCAGAAACATGACCACATACTGCCACCCAGTGTACACAGAAGACAAGTGCCAGACCACGAATAATAGTAATAGTACTATCAAGTAGTAATATGTATACGGTAATATATTACTACTTATTGTTAATATTATTATTACTACATTATAATATTAAAAATTACATTTCACATTTAGGTTAAATGAAGAAGAAATATTGTGCTGCAGAAAAGCTTCTATACTTGTCAATATCAAAACTATATCAACTAAATTAGCAACAAATGCAAATGCTTCTCTCCACATATTGTGCAATTTTGACCATCATAAATATTTTTAAACCAATGATGCATCTTCATTCAGATAAATGAGTGTGCATTTCTGAAATAATACATTCTCATAAGTTAAAAACATTAAAAGAGTAAAAAAAACAAAATGTACTGCAGATTTGTGTGTGCGCTAAATACGTGATGCATGTGTGCTAGGCTCCTGTGTAATTGACCACTCACAAGTTACAACTGACTGACAGAAAGTGTGAGGAAGTGTGTGTCAGGCATGGAACGACCCAGGAAGAATATCAGGAGAAATGTGATTTGACACTTTGTTGTTGAACAGCACCTCTGGGGAACTTGTAAGTCTTTTCTGTGGCATTTACAAGTGACCGGGAATCAATGTCTTGTACTGTACAATAAGCACCCTCGGAAATTGAACAATGCTGCCAGCTCTCCTTGCAGAGAGCAATGAAGCGCTTCGCCATACTTAAACTCTTATTACCCTGTACTTATCCTAGCATATATAGGGATGCTATGCTATCTATATAGCATCCCAGAGGAACAGCCAGAGAACATTTGAAGGTGAAATTAATCATCAGTCCTATTTTATTGTATCCGTATAGACCGGCCTAGACAAGTGACTAGTGTTCTGCTGTCATGATTGTCCAGTCCAGTAGGTCACAGGGTATTGATCTCTCAGAGGCCTTAATGTATTGCACTGTGTGAGAAACACCTCTAGCAACTCTTAGACAGTCAAAATGTTTCAGCCCTAATTGGCATACATATATTGAGCAAGATGCCTAATCCCTTGTAATTGTACTCATTGTAAGTGACTTTGAATAAAAGCATGCGCTGAATTACCTGATTGTAATTTATTCCCTTATCTGTAATTAACTACAGGTGTGTGTAATCTCACACAGCGCAAATACAGTTGGTCCATGAGCAAGGATAGATCATAATAAACGTGAAGTTTATTATAACAAAGAGCAGCGTTTCTTAATGTAGAAACCAACACGGATGACTGACCACACTAAATACATTTCCATCACTTTATGCTTTATTGAGGCATTTTCAGCATTGCACAAAAGCAACATACCGTATACGCACACCCAATCAGATTCCTTAGATCACAGATCACGAAGATGCTCAGCTGTTTTGACCCTGGAGTGTCTTTAATAGATTCAAAGGCAAAGCAGAGACATGCAATTAAAGCCTCTTGCCTTGCCAGGCGGTGACTGTTTCAGACCGGTGTTAGTCATGATGCAGGCACCCACAATGAATCACACAAATGAGACGCACAGGCCTGTGACTCTTATCAGCATAATAGTAATAGAAAAATCATACAAACAACACGTCTAATAAATGACAGCTTGCCCCACTCCCACCTCCACTGATTGTTATCAAAAGTCAGGCAGGGAACAGAAAGGCCAAAACACTTTAAATGAACATAATAATAATTATTGAATAATTAAGAAATCCTGAACCGTGCTTTAGAATTTGTTTGAACACTTCTCTCTTCTTTTTATTTCTCTCTTTAACAAAACAAAAATCATATTCTGCACTTTGTATTTAGCACTTTAGTATTCAGGCCATTCGGCACTTTGTTGGACTGAATGATATAGTGACATGATTGTAGACACAAGACAAGATGCTGTAACTATTCTGATTAAATATTGGTTGCTTACAAATGCTGGTGTGTGACCTGTCCAACTATTGACAAATGTACTACATGTCGCTTTGGATAAATGCATCTGCTAAATGCTGTAAATGTAAATAATTGTAAATATACAAATGATTTCAGCCTGACCCAAATCCCATCTTGTATATTTCTGTCTGTTTATTGGACTGGATTGAGCCTCGTTGAACAAGAAACTATCTTCTTATAGCTTTGATGCAAATTATAAAGAGGGCACATATTAGTCTGCTTATTCATAATGTCACATTCAGCATATAGAAGACTGTAGAAAATGTAACATTCACCTTAATAATGCATTGTATTCTGTACTCTGGGATGTGCCAAATTGTCTGTGTCTATTCCCACAGTGAAAGAGCAATAATATGTATACTTACCCACAACAACCTGAGAAAACCCCAAGCACTGATCCTCGATTGGATTTATAAAAGTCTATGTGAATAAATGCACACATTTCAGCAGAATGATGGTGTGGCATTTGCCTGCCTATGCGTTAATCAGTGAATTGGCAACTGGGAGAGAAGCATTACAGGTATTATAATTATCCGTCCAAAATATGAGCTTTAAAATACACACTATGCTTAAGTATGAGCTATGAGCTCATATTAGCTCAATTTGTGAAACTTGATGCAACCAGGTTATAATAAAAGCTGTTGGTTTATCTATAGAGTCATCAAACTTTGGCATAATATATTAATTATCTCCGCTCTTATTTTACCCCTGCCACTGTCAAATATTCCCAAACACCAAACCTGCCGGAAGTGTCTGAAATAACAAACATCAATCTGCTGCTTTAAAATAGCTCCTTGTAAAAAGAGGGAGAATAAATGGATATTCACAGAGAAAAGGAAATTAAACAAATTGGACAACTCTAATGCCATTAGAGGAAACATGCAGAGTTTGAAGCATGTTGCCGTGGCAACGTGTGAGGTCCTATCTAAGCAACATTGTCTTCCCTGTCAAGGGTTAGACTTTACAAAGCAAGGGAAAAATATGCCCAGCATTAGCTAAGCAGCATATTCTCTATGTAACAAAAGCTTGGGTATATCTGTTGATATTTTGCTTCATATACTTTAAAAAAAAATAAAGCAAATTAAAAAACCAACACAAACATCATATATAACCCTCTGATATAAGGTGTACACAGGAAATGGTATCCCTGAACCCATTTCAATGTTTTTATGCAAGTTACGCTCAGTCTCTTCCACTCCAGCTTTGAGCTTTCCTTTTATTTAAGCATTCAAGGTAACACTCGACTTAAACGTTATTTTCATCTTAACTTGTTATTAGCCTAATGAAATTGTACGATGTCACACAAATCCTTCTAGTATTTTCCTCACTATTCACAACCATGAAAGGACCATGGGAGCCTCACAGCTTTTGTTACACAATAATATTGCCTAGAAAGGTCCAAAAAATGGTCACAAACACAGTGGGTTGGCTTTCATGCACGTGTTTTGGTACTTTATGGCACTCCCAGTAACGTCACCTTAAAAAACATTTTAATATTTATTTAAAAAATACAGAACAGTCAACTCCTGTGAATATGATGCGACCAAAATGTTATTCTATATGCAATACAGACACTCTGACAACGTAATGGTTCACCTGATTCCTTGATACAGGCATAAATTACGGTAAAGCGCTGTAAACATGTAGTGAGGATTTTGAAACAGTGGACCAGTGAAGGTATAATGGATCTTCAAGCGTGTTTTGACTGCACTGACTAAGATGTGTTTAGGACTGCTGCCAACACTCTTGATGAGTTCACAAAGGCTGTGACGTCTTACATCAGCTTCTGTGAAGGCAGCTGCATGCCAACACGAACAAGGGTGAGTTATACCAAAGACAAACCTCGGTTCACAGCTAAACTAAGGAGGCGTTTAGGAGTGGAGATCGAGCCAGGTTTAGCAAGGCGGTGAGAGAAGCCAGGCAACTGTACTCAGATAAATTACAACGCCAGTTCTCTATAAATGTATCTGTCTGGAGAGACCTCAGACAGATACACCTAAATGACTCGTCTGGCAAAACAAAAGCGGAGCCAGTTTTATTGCTCCCCCTGACTCCTCCGATCAACCTCAGTCCACCCTGTCCTCCTCTCCCTCCCCCTCTCCAGAAAGGGCCAGCCCCACCTCCTCCCCCTCTCTCTCTCCATCTCAGAGAGGGACATCAACAGGCTGTTCAGGAGACAGAACCCCCGCTAAGCAGCTATAGGCCAGACTCTGTCTCACCATCCACCATGAAGCATTGTGCTGGTCAGCTGGCGCCGGTGTGCACAGGCTTCTTTTAACACCTCGCTGGAGACACACCAGCCTGCCTCACATCCCCCATCATCATTCCTGTCCCCCAAAAAACACCTAGAGCCACAGGACTAAACGACTACAGACGCTACTACAGAGCTCTGAACTCTGCGGTAATGAAGTCTTTTGAGCGCCACATCAAATCCAGCACAAACCCGTTCCTGGACCCCCTGCAGTTTGCCTCCAGAGCCAGAGCTAGACGATGCAGCATCTGGACTCCTCGGGAACCTACGCCAGGATCCTGTTTGTGGGTTTCG
The DNA here is from genome assembly GCA_026546735.1 of Forbesichthys agassizii. NCBI lineage: Eukaryota > Metazoa > Chordata > Actinopteri > Percopsiformes > Amblyopsidae > Forbesichthys > Forbesichthys agassizii. The sequence continues at coordinate 12,001 of JAODLL010010925.1, read as the reverse complement.
GTTCTGCTTTCAATGCCATCATCCCCGTGCCTGACTCCACCTATAGGCCTGTCTGACAGGAGTCGACATGTAAAGCGGGGAAAACATGCCTCTGACACTCCAGAACATCTAACTAGGCATTCATTAGAATCAGGTGTGTTGGAGCAGGGCGATATCTAAAACATGCAGGGCAGTGGCCCTCCAGGACTGGAATCGAACAGCCCTATAGGTAACCAGAGATGGATTGAGACCAGGGTAAACTAAATCTAAGTGCTATTAACAGTCCATTAATCAGAAGTCAGTGTGTGTCTGACAGAGGACTAGCCTACTAGCCAGACACTATACTGCCACCAAGTGTTTACAACGAGCACCATCACAGTAACCACACATTTCACTCACTAGTACGAGACTGATGATGGTTTAAAGGTATAGTCAGCTAATTGTAAGCAAATTGTAAGCTAATGCACGTTTTGTCAATATCTCCTTGCATTTCTTACCATTCTCTGTGCGTGCTGAGAAAATAATGTAGTACTTCTACCCAGCCCTGGCTCCAAATAGGGAGTCACTGTCACTGGCAATAATAATTAAAGAATTTAGCAAGCGTTCTCGAGAATGACTAACCCTGCCTTTAAACCACCAAGAAGGGACTGGGCAACATAAGGCAGTGCCCCTGCAACACTGAGCTGGACCTTGATGATATAGCGTTGTTGCAAAAGATGGAAATGTGGCTCACCGTTCCACCTCTCCTTCCTATATATGCATGTGTGTGTGTGTGTGTGGGTGCACACACTGTCTATGTGTGACGGGGATCATCTGTCCCCCTCGGGGAACCGAACACCGATCTCCCATACACAGAGCGGCCTCTCTACAAGGCAGGCCCTAGGCTGCATTGCCAGAATTGCCTGTGCATGCCTATGAGGTGTCGGAGAGTGAGGATTAACTTCAAAGCTACCTGCTGGCCACCGTTACACTCACCCCCCTAAACCTCACATCCGGGTCACGGCACCAGTGTGACGGTGACGGTGTTTGGTTCCCCCTCTGGGAACCGAACCACAGTCTCCCATGCAGAGAGAGGCCGCTCTACAAGGCAGGCCAAAACCCATGGGCCCTAGCCTGCGTCGCCAGAGCGTCCTATGAGGAGTCGGAGAGTGAGGATTAACTTCAATGCACAGCTACCTGCTGGCCACCGTTACATACAGTATGTATGTATGTATGTTATTTATTTATTGTGCAATATTACTATAGTATATATATACATAAACTATATAAACTATATATACTATATATATAGTATATATAGTTTTCAAACTGTAGGTCGCGACCCACAGAAATTGCAAGCGATCAATGAATGAATGAATGAAGAATATCAATGAAAGGCTACAATAGACTATTGTAGTCAACACTGGTCAGTTTTGTGAAATTGAATATTTACATTGGTTACTGAGAAAACTATGCTCTTCACACTTAAACGGTGTCAACAATATAGTCTACTGTAGTGCCATGGTCTCAACGACAGGTGGCAGTCAACCTTCAACAGTGCAACCTATAGTGTCAAACGAGCTATTAGAAATCTATTAGAAATATTAACAGTAAGATTCGTATTATATCACAATTCTGTGTGGACTCAAGTCCATTCATTGTTTTCTTAGTATGAGACACACACAAAAATAAAAAATAACGATGGTAATTAATGTTGATTTAACATTCTTAAATGTGTAGTGCATAGTTTGTTTCGGTATAGATAATACACGTTTTGGAATACAGAGTATACATTTGAGTCTGTCTTTAAACACCAAGTAATGTTTGTTTTTTTCCATCTGCTTCATCAGCTGTTCGTGTGCGTGACGTCATTTCCGCGCCACCACGTCTGTGCCCTTTTGCTGCTAACTGGAGATCCACAAACTGGCAAAGTGTTCATGATCAAGGGCTTTGATTTACATGCAGTCTCTCGCGTTGCGGTACTTGCTTTAAACGAAAGTAAGTAAACTTTAACCTTCGCTGATACATTTGAAATTACCTGTTTGTACGGGGTGGATTTTACTTGGCTACAGTAGCTAAGTTTGCTAACAACTTTGCTCAGGGTTCTACGAACTGGTAGCTAAGTTAAATTGTTAAGCCATTACACCGAGATTACCCAGAGGCATGCGTGCATTGTGCAAATGGTTTATTATGCAACCGTGCATGCCCAGTATTAAAAATACATATGAATTAATATGTAAACAGCGATCTCGAAATGATACATTTTAATTTGCATTGGTCCTTTTCTATTTTCTCCAGCTCTGCACTTAACATGTTATGTGAATAATTACGCATATTTACATAACATGACAGCGTCAACATCTCTGCAGCAACCTAATTGCGAGACTGTCTAGACATAATTGACGACAATTTCACTAAGATTGACAGATGCTTTTAAGTCATGGATCAAGGAATTGTGGACATCCCAGTTACGCTCGTAATCAAGGCACCCAGCCAGAAGTATGATGATCAAACCATTAATTGTTTCCAAGACTGGACTGTGGAGAAGCTAAAAGCCCACCTGTCAGATGTTTATCCTAGTAAACCGGTGAGTGTTTCTTATCTTATCAGCACATATTTCGAGATAAGTGTGTGTGTGTCTGCCCACTCCCCAATGTCTAATATTTAAGCGCATGCAATGAATGCAATGAATGCAATGAACCTTATGACCACAGGACAAATTCCTTGCGTCTGGACATTCAGATTTGACTAAAGTGTAAAATTTACATTTAATCTATAATTAAATTAGATTAGAGTTAAGAAAGTTGTAAGAAAGTTCCGGGACCCGACTACGAATAAGGGGATGATGATGGATGGATGGAGAGTTAAGAAAGTGTGACATGGCTTGTTGACACTTTAAAGCAGTTTTTTCCTATTGTGAGTTCAAAATATTTTCTCGAGTTCATTGCAGACCTTCCCTATGTTATCTTTTCTAAAGATATGTTAAATATATTGACATTATATATATTGTTTTTACATAAATAAGAGCAGTAAGATTACTTTTCTACTGCTAATATGCATTTGCAATGTTTTGTTTGTGGTACAGTAGACCAAAACCCTTCTTTGAAAAGTTGCTAGCTATACTGTTCTATGCTTGTTTTATATAACATGGTTGTATCAAGACCAATGTTTTTTAAATACAGCCGGGTTCGAAATGAATTCACACATTTGAATGATTCTACTACGGGTGTAGTCTTGAAGAAAGTGTTGCGCTGCAATCTGTCTAATCCACTTTTAAGACCCATTTATCCCTTTGACTCAAGTAGGGCATTACTGAGGTGACTAATGAGGCCATACTCATTACTGGCTTGCATTGCACCTCAGCCTTTTGACACATTAAGCTTGTGCACTACATCTTTACACATACACTCTTAAATTGGCTATCCACCTCTTCCCCAGCTCACACAACTGCTTGAACATCTACACTGTACTGTACTGTAGGGGGAGGGGTTAAAAAAAAACAATGTGGGCTCATGAGTTCTCTACTTGGAGAGTATAAGGCTTTTCCGCTGGCACATTTGGCCGCGTCGAGCCGTGCCGCACTGATTTGCGTTTCCTTTACTAGTTTAACTGCGCCAAGTGGTAATGAGCCACGCCCGAGATGGGCGTGCTCTGGAGTGGGGCCAAATGACCCTTTTCCATTGCACAAGCAGGCTCGACTCGGCATGGTCAGCCCAGCGCAGTTGAATGTTGTGTTTCCATTACAACTGGGCTTCCCCCTTGATGGAGTGTGATGACAAACTTATCTTGAGTCACTCACGTTTAAAAGTTTTGCCGTATAGGACTATAGCCTACTGTGCCAGTCATCCGCGGATGTTGTTACAATGGCAAATTAAAGCATAAGTATCTTCCTGAAAATGTTGACAAATCGCTGCCACTGCTAGACAGTAGCCTAAATTGCGAAAAAAAGAGGGCACTACTTTTAAACTTGATGGACTCAAGATATGCGCGTCATCAGATACAGACACCCCTTCAAGCTGGAAGCCTGGTTGTAATGTAAACTCAACGCCCATCTGAGCTGGGTTGACCGTGCCGAGTCATGCCTGGCTGTGCCTAGCCTTCACATGCAATGGAAAAGGGCCAATAGATTGCAGTGCCAGCCACTCAGCGTTCCGAACCTTCCACTTCGTTTCAAACAATGTTTTTGTAATCCTGGTTTCAAACACAAGTTCCAGTTTCTTTTCTTATTTTTCCCACAATATTAGCTACCAGAAATATCATTTTTGCTACTGTTTTCTTTAATGCGTTTAATATAAATGAATACAATTTTTAAAATAATTTACGTATAATGCACAATTCCAATTAGCTAATTTATCTTTTATCCAAAGCAGTTTACAAGGATTACAATTACAAGTATTACAAGAGGCAGATAGCAAATAGGCATCATGCTAATGGGTGTTTATTCTGCTCCGCTACAAAAATTGTGTGCGTGTGTATGTGTGTGTGTGTGTATGTATGTGTGTGTGTGTATATATATATATATATATATATATATATATATATTATTATTAAGATATGAATACTGGTGCATCATCTGCAGCTCACGCTCTCCAAATTTCCCATGTTGTTGTTTTATTCAATAATTTTGCAGAGCTCCAAAGATCAAAGGCTGGTGTATTCTGGGAAGCTCCTCTTGGATCATTTCACTCTGAAAGATGTACTCAGAAAGGTAAGCATCTTCACTATGTGGTTTGTCATGGTAAAAGGCTTATAGGCAGGGTCAGTCATTCTCAAGAGTGCTTGCTGACTTTGAGGTCAAATCAAAACAACATTACTCTGCGGCACCGCTCCACACATCGAAACGCATTGTGAAGCAAAGCGTAGTGCTACGGCTTTGTTGACGAGCTGCTATAAAAACAAAAACTAGAGTTAGAACTTGAATTTTCAACGATTTGTTCAACGATATCCAAAAATATTAGCTTTAAACTGTCACCCTTCGTCCAGCTCCGACGTGTGTTCGCCGGGAACTACCTCCTCAAACCGGTTGCTTTTGTTCGCAAATGTTCACGGCAAACACAATGCAAACAGAAAACATTCGCCAATTCTGAACGCTCCTCAGGTATATTGTGTGGCATGGTTGGCTAGTTAACAAATGTAAACTACTTAAAAAAAAAAAAATCAATTTCAAATCGATGTACTGTACCACTGCTAGGCTAATAATTGCTAACCGGAACCATTATTAATGCGCTATGAATCATGAGAAATATCTCTGATCAGGACTAAGGTGGTTACAGAGTCTAAGTCACTTCCGCATTATGGAATCTTAAATCAAATATAATATGTATGGTAACGGCAAGAATCTAATTATTTTTATTATTATTTAAAATGCCAGGTTTTTGTGATGTAATAGAATGAGACAAAGATAAATCATGTCAGAACTTGTTCAACCTTTAATGTGACCTATAATGTGAACATTTCAATTGAAAAACAAACAGAAATCTATATATTTATTTATATCCACTATACTTCGTGTCACAATTCAAAGGGATCAAACAATTATTTGATTATCGACATTGACTATAAAACATATATTTTCCATGTTGCCATAATGCAGAAGTCAGATGTTCTCAGCAGGTGGATGTAATGATAATGCAATACAAATGTGTTTGCAAATGAGCTTTTTGGGTCCCTACAGCAGGATGGTTATCACATGCTCCATCTGGTGTGTGCCTCTCGGACACCTCCCGGGTCCCCCGAGGTCCGGAGAAGGCCCTCAGGGGATGCTCCACATGCCCCCATGGTACGCTAACCAGAGATTCATCATACACTGCAGTCATTGCCATTAATTTCATCATTGATGTCTTTCATCATCCAGCCCAATCAGCAGTATAGAGAGCAGGGCTTCTCAGTGAAGCGAAGTACATTAAGTACAGTAACTTTAAATCAAAATTTGTGTATTGTATTATGTATATATTTTTTTATGACTATTTTTATTACCATGGACCATTACTTTCACTTTTTTTTCCCAGGGTTCATTGCAAAGTTTGATCATTTAGAGTAATATACACTACAGCTCCTGATGGTGAAGAATAATACATGTATATATTTATTTCTTTTTATTACCTTTGTATAGGCTACAGTATATTTCCAGTGCTCTCAATATTGTTTTTTCTTCATGTTTCAGGCCCATCAGAATTCGAGTCACCCCTCTCCCAGTCATCTTAACCAGTCACCTGCTACAGCAGAGAGCAATGATGGACTCGGGAATAGAGCAAGCCCCTTCCCTTACAATCCCTTACATCCAGCATTTGTGCCTGGGTAAGCCTCCATATTATCCGGTTCCTAAATTAGTCTTACACTTTATCGTAACAAAATGAGTTTGTTCCACGTTCCACGTTAACATTAAATCATAAGTGACTCACGCACACAGTGGCCAGAACTTCTTTGTGGTCTGCTGCCTGTAATCTCCTCACCCTCTCTGTTTGGCAGGTTGACATGGAACCAGTTCACCCAACAACAAGCCCCGTCACCCGTGGCCTCATATCCCTCGTACAACCCTATGACACTAATGTGGTGGCAGCAGCTGTACCTGCAGCAGTACTACACGCATTAGTAAGTCATGTTTCTGACAGAACATTTCTTAAAAGGACGCAAAAGCTAGTACATTTAATTATAATATGAGTGCACTGTAAAAAATAACGAAAAAGTCTCAGAATTACTAGCGGAGGTAGTAATTTTTATTGAGATGCCCACTTTATTGACATCTCTCTGACTCTGACCATGATTAATTGCTCTCGACATCTGATGCCTTCTTTGTGATTGGTTAATTTGAATACATTTTTTTTTTTTCCAACTTTACAGTATTTGCAGATTAGATATGGCCGTTATAAACATGGGGCACTTTGGCAAATTGTTGTGTTCACTAAAATTGAATATATGCTGAAATTCGATGATATAAAAGGATCTGGGTTTTGGATTTGAAAATATGCCATGGTGCAAAATAAATAAATAAGAAGTTAAAGACTGAAGAGAATGCTCCTATATTCGGGTAAAACAGTTTGAAAGCGGCTGTTTCATCGACTGAATGCACCCTGGAACGTAGAAATGATTACTGTATCTGCAGCATATTAATATTATGTGGTTGGGACAGTTAGTTGCCTATAACTACTAACCTCTGTGTGTCTACATCATATTCTCCAGTCAGCTGTGGGCTGCTTCCTCCCACCATTCAAGGCCAGACCCACCCATGACCCCGCAACGCCAGCCTGATCGCCGTGGCAACCCCGAGGTTCACTTGAACGCCGAGGGAGGGGAGGTGCCGAACGAAGAGGAGAACCGGGATTGGCTGGATTGGGTTTACGCGCTGTCGCGTGCCGCGGTCCTGCTCAGTGTGTTCTACTTCTACTCCTCCTTCAGTCGTTTTGTCATGGTAATGGCTGCCATGCTGGTTCTTTACCTGTGAGTGCTCACTCTCTCATAAGCCCCTTACGTCAGCCGGTGGTTTTTAACTAGATCATTTTGAGTAGAATGTGACGGTATTCGGCACCAGGGGAACTATGTTTTTTTTTGTTGAAGTGACTGGAAAACAGACTACACTATGAATTCGGTCAACAACCCAAATAAATAATGCCTTTGGTTGCTGTATTAAATTAACTGAATCTGTCAATGTTGTTCCAAGAACAACGCAACTTGCAGTTCTGGAAAAACACATTTGAGATTTGTTTCATTAAACACAGCTGACACGCATGTCACGTATGTGGGCATATATTGTACAAAATGAAATGTCACTTTCTTCCCCAATTCATGTCACTTGAAACATTTATAATAAAGTAATGAAATTACTGATATTTTTCAAATTAATATTTATTTCACTGTGACAAATATCTTAAATTAAATGTGTTGGTCCACAAAACATTAAAAAAGCCCTTCCTTCTTCAGTATGTGACAATGTATTGACAAACATGTACACGAAGTGAAATAACTAATCATGCTTATTCATTCTCTTTTCTAACCTTTTCACCTTGTAAATGTCTCAAACATATAAACAATACTTGGACTTTGTGGCATCCCGCATGCGGAGTACACAAAGGACTTTAATTTAGTATTGTATATAATCCTCTTGTTTTGTTAGCCACCAGGCCGGCTGGTTTCCCTTCAACCTTGAGAATGAACTCCAGCTTCCTGGAGATGAGGCCCATCAGGATGACATTGAGGGAGAACCGAACAACCATGACTTCCAAGAAATGGTATCTTGACTTATTGAGCACTTTGCTGAGAACATTTTCCCAGTAGTAAACGATAATTTCCCTTAACAGTTGCACTAACCTTCAAAGGGAGACAATAACGCACCCTACAGTATCACAATTTTCTTTATTTTTATTAATAAATGTATTTAATGGTTAGTCCAAGATAACTTTTTAAGGATGTAAGCCAGTGTTTTGACAAACTTTGACGTGTACGCACGCACGCACGCACGCACACACACATACAGTACATACATGATATGATTAATTACAATAAATAAACTGAATCTTCTTGAAATTTATGTTTTCTAACAGGAGCACATACATTCAATTTAAGTCTTGTCAGTGATTGTATGCGTCGCAAAACAATCGGTATGAACGTAAAACACATGAATTTAAGCAGAAATGGAAACTGCTGCATTCAAGCGAACGCATGTTTGTGATATTGCTTTTACCCCCTTCCATTTAAGGAGCGAGTGATGGATGAAGTCTTGGAGGACGACAGGCAACATGGGGAGGGGGTGCTAGAGGACCCCAACGTCAGTCCTCAAACTGGCTTCTTGTCTTCAGGCTGGTTGTTCATCAAGACCTTCTTCATGTCTCTTATCCCAGAGGGCCCACCAAACGCTGCTAACTGAACTATGGTCACCAGACCGACCACACCCATTTTGATTTCTCACTTCCTGATGAGTGGCATTGTTTCTAGAGCAACGCAACAATACTGTAGCTGACATCCAGTGATTCCCATTTTGTCTTCTCTGGATTTACACATTCTACTAAAATATATTTTGTTATCTTGTTTTACCAACTGAAACGGAACATCGTGTAAACAGCTGTGACTCCTGGGACCTTTAGTAATGTAGTATCTTTAGCCATCCAAGTCTTTCTGTTAAACTGAACAAGTATTGTATTTGTATTGTAGTTGCAATATTTGGTGACATTTATTTGTATATTGACCTGTTTATACAGTAGTGGCTATATTCAAATAAAACATCTCAGTCAAAACATAATATGCAGCTAATTATATTCTTATGTAATGTGTTGTTTTGGTCAAAGGATGCCTTTTCTTAAATTTGGCATTTAGTGGTACTCTTAGCTAAAGACGGATGATAGAAATAGCTCCTTTAGATAACCTGCAGTCCACTCTGAAGTTTGTGCAACTGGATTGTGTTTTAATAAAGTGAATCCCTATTTATTTAACAAAGAAATAAGTCAACTTTTTAATTGCGACAAGAAAAATTGTTCTGGCCACATTTTAAGTTTAATACCAGAATTGTCCTATTTTCATTTTATTTCTATGTTTTATGTTAATTTTAATTGTATATGTTTTTTGGTTGATTTAATAGGAATTTCTAAACAAAAGACATGCACAATTAGTACAGTGTCATCTAAAAATATATTTTGAGTTGAACTTCATCCCGTACATTTTAGTAACAGATTATATATAGTGAAGTATTACATGTTTGCTGTTAGCTCATTTAATGTTAAGCTTACAGCTATCCTATATTGCAATTCAATCAAGAGGGCTCTGCTTGGACCTGTCTCAGTAATTAAATTATTTCTGTGTAACCATTGTCTTCTCTTTGAAAACAGTGAGATATTTACAACGTCTCATACAGTTTACTGTTTTAATCAGAACTATATATAATGCAGATAGTTGCTGCCACCTGCTGTATAAGGTGTAACTCGGACCAAATTAAGAGAGATTCAAAAGTATGAGATAGTTGCATTATATGGTAGTTGACACACTAGCATCAGAATGTAAGTTGAGGTAGAACACAACTCATTCAGCTGGGATAAATGAACTGGGATAAAATTGAATTGTCAATTTGTGTATCCGTCTGAAGCTCCTGTCTCCTGCTATACTTCTCTGATCGAAACCTGTCTATCTTGTGCGACATGTACAGGAAGAAATGCTCACATGCAGTATTAATTCTCGAGGTCTAACGCAACCACAGAAGTATGTGAACATAACCAACGAACGTACATTGTTGTCTGACTGAGGCAACCTTCAGAAAGAAATACATCCAGTAAATTTGCGGTCTAACAACCACAGAAGTATGTGAACATAACCAACGAACATACATTGTTTGACTGAGGCAACCTTCAGAAAGAGAAATACAACCAGTTTATTTGCAAACATTAATTTACAGTTAACTATTTATTTATATATTTGTTTTCATAATATTACTAAACGCCTACCCCTCTAGTCTAGTTGGTCAAATAGGCATATTCTGTTCAATTTTTGTTATTGAATAGACTTGCCTGTAGCCTACTAAATGTCACGGAGCTTTTATTTATCATTAGCATGCTGTGTAACCTTTTTGAGCATTCGATCGTTTACAATGTAGCCTAATGCCTTTAAAAAAATGTTACATCATGAGAGAACATGTTCAAATCTGCTTCCTTTCACGCCGCGGATTCGTTATCCATCGTCATCCAAGACCCTAGGTCAGAATGAAATAGACACACTAACTGATATCAAGACTAACTACTGGTCTCAGGTCTGTTACGGAGCTCTCATTGCTTTGATTCGGCGCAGTGTTGCGTCCCATGCAGGGGGGGGGGGTGTAGGCAGGAGAAAGTGGGAACTTCCTGGTTGCTGTTTTCAGCCCTGCATATAGAGCTTTCTGGATTGGCCGTGGAAGAGTCATCGAAGAGTTTGGGCAACGTATTTTATTTCCATACGAATTAGTCAAATACAATCGAAACCTACACGAGCTCTGGTGGGGGTGTGAAACGACGATGGCAGTGAGTGAAGTGTGCTCACCACATACGAGCTGGAATTCTGTACACAGCCGCTCGGCGACAGTTGTGCTTCGATCGTAGTACTACTAACTGTGCTATCCCCCCATCGAAGTGGTTCCTACTTTGCTTGTTTTTCTTCTAGACCGCGACACAGGCTGTCGTCGACAAACTAATATAGTGTGAGGTACAGTATCCGGATATTTGAATGCTATAAATGTAATCTACCCTACTATAACTGATGTTATCAGATCAAACTAAATGTATAATTTACATAGGCTCCTACTAATCAATCGAGGTTCCCACCTTTACTTCCTGGTTGTTAGTGAGTATTGACCATTCTCAGTTTTGGAACCAATAGGATATTTTCCTATTGTGGAGATGTGTTTTTAATAACACGAGGAGATTAAGGAAGGCAATGTGATTGTACACTACTTTTATATTTAATTTTTATTTGCAGGTTAGCGAACCATATCTTTTTGAAAATGTAGATTTTCGCATTTGGGTGTCAAATCTATTGCTAAACATATCTATCCTTTCCATAGAAACAATTTGCCATGCGCTCTCCTATTAATTTGAGTGACATTCTAGCAGCAGGGCATCAGGCATTCATTCTCACGAATAATTACTCAGATTCTTGCACAGGGTTGACTTTGCTGACTAGTTCATGCTTTTCCAGATCTGCTTTACCAATTATAACAACTGCTTATAATTCTTCAGACATCTGATGTCCAGTTCTAGTTGTTTTATCATTTGCTGAAGTAAATCAGTTCCATTCATTAAGCACCAGTGAGGGTATATAGACTAATTCTCTATTCAACTACAAAGGGCTATTGATTTCATTTACAGTTAGCTATTAAAGGATGAGTATGTCATCTTGGAAAAAACAGTAATTTAGCCAGATTTTAAAAGATACAATCGAAATAAAGCACCGCCCCTTGCCTCAATCATCCAACCATCTGCATGCCTTCGGTAGAATCCGCGGCCACGATAGTGCAAAATTAAGCAGAGTACGCGCAAGAACGTAGCTCACGCAGACAGACAGTTAGGCCAGCTAATCGCTGAGTTCGGTCCGA
>JAODLL010010905.1:0-29921 GCA_026546735.1 Forbesichthys agassizii | reverse complement strand
TAAATAAAATAATTGTGCGATAAACATAATTGCTCAAATTGTTTAGCTTGATTGGTTAAGGTTTAATTTAATTATAGACTAACCTTAAAGTTGAAGGAATTTTGTCTTCTTTTGCTTGTCTGTCTGTATTGCACCTTAACCTAACCTTACTAACCTGATATTGAGTCACTACATAGAAACAATTTCACAATAAAAATTTATTTTTATTAAATTAAGGCCTTTTTCACATTGCACCCTAAAGGGTCTCAATCCAACTACATTTTAATACAAAATGACAAAAGTAGATATAATAGAGTATTTACAGAAACCATTATTACAGTTTCTTTGTTGTCAAATTAAGATGGCTACCACCACCACCACAGACGTTTCTAGCGATGGACACTACAACAGCAGCAGCAGCAGCATTTTCGGTCTAGTCAACTTTTTTTGACTTGCGACTTTTCAATATAACAATCCCAGTAAAGGCCCCTACAGGACAATAAACACAAGAGGAAAAACATTTAATTAGTTCGAAATTACGTAAGTATGTAAGTAAGTACATCAGTAAGTAAATAAGTATGTAAGTACTAAGTAAGTAAATAACTATTTAAGTATTATTGTAAAAACCATATGTGAATGTCTGGACTGGCCTGAATGAAATGTCTACTTCCAATAGGCTTTATAAGATACACTTCCACTGGTGTCTGGACCTACCTTTGTGGTTGAACATTACAAAACATTTGTCTTGGTATAAAAGTGCTTGCTCCCTGTATAGCTCTCTTGTCCCACACCATTGTCTACCCTTTCCACAACACACTATACACACTTGTGTTTCAAATATCAGCAGTGACTCATGACAGACATTTGGGGATCTGGAGCCATTGTAATGCAATTGGGGTTTGTACCATAAACTATTTAAAATATCTATTCAATAATTGGTTTTAACTTCAATCATTTCAAAAACATATGACAGGGGTGTTAGCAAGAATGCCTGCTCCAGCGTGCAAAGTGTTGTGAACCAGAGGAACATACTCACCTATACATAGAAGGACTAATATGGCTGCAATTCCAGGTAGAATGACGGAGTACTCCCGTGGTAGAAAGTATTTGTGTAGTACATGAGCAGTGTCTACAAAGGGCTGCATGAAAAAATGACGAATCACCAAACAGTAGATTGAGACATTGTTTAATGTTGATCATGTAGGCAAGGCCTCTACAAATAGCACATACCAGAATTATTACCCAGATAGAGTAATATGTAAACAACAGGAGACTAAAGCCAACCAGACTCATGCCAAATACTTGGTCTGTTCCTGTAGCCTACAAAAGAAAGAGCTCTGGTTAGAAAATCAGGGGCTAAGCTGTTTGAATCAACGTCAATAAATAAAATAAACATTAAATGTATGCATGATACACATGGTAATTTATGTGGCAAAATCATGGATGGAAGGTAATCTTAACTTCAAGATGAGGCAACACACACAAATGCTACGGCTATATGAAAGCATATAACAGCGACACCTTGAGGCGTTTCAGATTAAGATACACTATGAAGATTTCTTTTAAATCTATTTAAGTATAATACATAGAAAGAAATAGGTTAGTTGAATAATACATACTGTAAACTGTATTAACTAACTATTATTCCACTTTAGACACATAGCCTACTAGCTTTAGTGTTAAACATTTGTCACTATTGTGAATAAATTGTGTTCTATGAGGTTCTTTGTTATATCATATTGAATAAAGCAAGTGTAGCTGGTCAATACGTTAACGCGATATTTCTTACCATGTCTTTGACGTAGTAAGCAATATTATCCTGTTATACTTGCTTTAGCTCCTTTCCTGATTTTCTTCTTCGTGTTTATTATATTTCCTTGTCTGTTCATTTAAAGTTGACCATACGCACATTTGCTACGATACTGTCCCCACATGTTGATACTTGAAATTACATTTAATTATTATAAAAATTATAACTGTAAAACCAGTGATTTTTTTTCACAATCATTTGTCTAAGTAGTCAATTAAAAACATTGAGCATTATGCATACTTTGTGTATAAAGGAAATTAAGCATTTATTCAAGTGGTTTATATTCATTATGTTCTTATAGTTCTATGTATATTCCAGTGCACACTAACAATTGATCACAGTCATCCATAGTATTTATTTAATATTTAATGTTTTGCATGTTTACATCAATGTGCTTTGTTTTCAGAGACAACGATAAATTAATAAATTCAATTGTGGGTAAAAATCCTTATTGCTAGTTATTAGTCATATCATGGTAAATGTAATATTAACATCATGTAATATAAGAACATAAGAACATATTTTGCCAGAATCCAAGACATATATATATATATATATATATAAAGTAGTTTCCAATCCAATGATGCAGTTACACAACTTTCATATAAAATACTGTAGATTAAATAATATAATTTTAGATTCATTAGATTTTAGATTCATTAATATTTATTTTTAGTGTGGATAGAATTAGATATTGTCACATTATCACATAAGAGACTGTAATTAAGATAATATATGATAATATAATGTAATTAAAAATTACAAACTCAAATTAACCACCTCTTTAGAACCACAGTTAAATAATTACAAACATTGTCATCTTTAGTGTGAATATGTCACTATTTATCCCACATCAACACATCGTATATATGTCTGTATGCACTGTGAACCAGCCAGCTGGTCTGAACTGCAGCAGAGGTAAAGATATAACAGTAGATTTAGCTTGTCCTGCTAATATTCTAACATGGGGTTAAGGAAAATATGCTCCAAGAAGCATGCATGTCCTGCATGCATAGAATGTACGCTAGCAGAAATACATGTTTGTTTATACAGACAAAGGCATTATACGGTATTGTGTTGCTGAGCACAGAAACAGTAATGCCACTATGATGTGATCCTATTCCTAAAATTATTGTTGATACCAAAAGGGAGTTTGAGTTCTACCGAGGAACAGTGTTTACTAATATTAACAATACCGCACCTAACTTTGCAGCCCCATTAATCCCATATCCAAAAAAAGTGCATTTATTTAGTATACCCTATAAGCACTAGTACATGTTCATCAAGCAATTTAATTGGCAATATTACTATTATGTGAAAAGTATTAAAAATAAAAATCTGATTTACTTGGTCCATACATCATTTATCTGATGCTTTTATCCAAAACTACTTACAATAAGAACATTTTTCAATAGCTAAAGGTCATATACCAGTTATGACATATTCAGCTATCGATTCATTGTCAGATGGATGGTTTATAATAAAATATACCCTTTGTTTGGGAACTTTTTGGATTTCTGTAGCAACTCATTGCATATAGTATGCATATATTATACTGTATAACAGATGAACACGACAGATTATTTGTACATAATTTGTTTCCAAGTGACTTGCTACAATACTGTAAGCGATTATGAATTGCCCAGTTTATTCAAATCCATTCATTTTGTTTTTAATTTATGTGAAACGTGAATTTTGCCGAATTGTGCATTATGTACATATTTAAAATAATATCAAAAACACATTATAACAATCCAATAAGCAATGAATCACAGTACATTAAGGATATTCTATAAAAATCTGACATCTGAAATGTTAATTAAATTCTTTCCATATAACTAAAAAACTTGATTTATGGCTAACGTTGGCTATTTCATTTGTCTAACTTTTTCTAGGTTCACCAGCATTAACTTTTTAGTGTTGTCATTGTCATATGATTACACTATGAAGTGTATAAATAGGAGGTGAAGTGAGTATGTTTTTCACTAGATCCATTACATTTTCTGATCATATTGAAATAATCATAGTGTTTCATTATTTGCTACACCACCTTATTAAATATACTGTACCAGTGGCATTGTACTGTATTAATATTTTAGCACTACTAGTACTTATTTTTTGTGGTCTGCACCAAACATTGTGTGCACAAGCGATCAACAGCCTGGACATTTCTGACATGTTCTCAGTGTATCTGCCTTCCACAGGTCAAGGGAAAAGCAAAGTGGTTGCATATGGTCTGAGACTGGTTGGTCATTTGCTAGCGAGTCTCAATAACCACTGGTTCAAAGACGCTAGCTGTCGCTCTGCAAAAAACACAAATGTTCATTATAGCTCTCTCCTATCAACCATTACTGAAATCAGCTGGTGATCTCTCTCTCTCTCACACACACACACACACACACACACACACACACACACACACACACACACACACACACACACACAGTACCGGTTGTTTGGGTGTGTGCCACTGAGCGTGGTCATGGTCCCGTCCTTACTCACAAACAATCTCAGATTGCTGTCTGTGGAACAACATTTCCAAAGAACAATTTAGCAATGTGACAAATTAATCGATTATATATTCCTACCATAAGAGTTTTTACGTGTAACCTTTAATACATTAAATGCTGTGTTTAAGCATATAGAAACTCGAAAATTCCGTCTTCAGATATGGAAATATACAAAACACCCCCTCATATCGGAATTCCATGATGGAATCTCGGGCAAGGTTTCTCAACACAGAGGTCTGACTTGACGTCATAGCAACATGGCTGCCCACAGCCCACACAGTCCAAAAAATATTGCAAGCTTCGATACGTCTTACTTTTGTTTGACTAAATTTGAGATTAAATTACATTAATACAGTATACAATTGGATATGTAAAGATATAACTTTGAAATGTACCCCTCTTCGGAATCGCTTCCGAGTTACTGTGAAAAAGGTCTATTACTAATAATGGTTGTTGTGAAAAATCATTTTTAAACTCACCTTCATTGCTACTGACATCAGAAAAATTCTGGCTCTGGATGATCTTCTCCACAATATCATAAGCATCAATGCGTGTGTCATCTACATAGCTGGGCTGTCTCTCAACAGTGTCCTTCTTTCTCCTGGAGGGCCATGCATCATAGAATAATTATATTTAGTAAATACTATTCATCTACTATAACACAGGGTTCTCATTCATGGAAAGTTACATTATAGTGATGAATAGTTTTTTTACCCATCATGCTGTATAAAACATGATCATTCTCTTCATGATTGCTATGATTGAGGATTTAGTGGGGACCAGTGTAGCATAATCTTTCTTGCAAGATACTCAGAACACACATAATGGAAATCTTGAATTTGACACATCGATGATTTACACTAACAATGGCTCACTCTAGCAAGGAGTCAATGTCCAGCAAATAAGCAAGTACTACAACAGCTAATACTGTGTGATATCATCTTGAGATTATAATATTATAAGAGCAACTATGTTTAATAATAGAACAAATGTAATGGTTGAGTATGACAACCTGGAGGTTCTGTTGGATAGTAGGACTGGGGCTAGGGGCAGAGGGGGTCTCTCTGGCCTGCTGGGGGCTTCTCTTTGTGGCTCAGTGGGGGTAGAGGGATGAGGTTGAACAGTGTTGAACACTCCAGACAAGATGCTACTTCCTGTGGAGGCATTACAATGGTGGCTAAGGTCTGTCTGACTGGAGGAGGTAGAGTGCCCAGAGCTATATCCTGAAGGAATGGAGAAAAAAGATGTATTCTTATATTGTTAAAAAATTACACCGGGCGATATACCGATATATACCGGTATATCGCCCAGCCCTAGTAACGGGCAATAAATGAAACAACATACTGTATATAACTCCCCCTCCAGACGTTACACCACTACAAGTGTACACTTGCACAGCTGACATGTCAGCTACAGGTGACACTGACGGCACGCACAAAACGCACACACACACACACACTAGCCTGATATTCTGCTGTGCTGGCTGGCATAGCTGGAGCTGCGGACATGTCCAGTGTTAAAGAGCTCATCTGGGGTGGGCACATGCAGGTCCCGCTCCTCAGGTGCACCTGTAACCATAGCAAAAACATCACCCAATAATGTCTTTGGTTATGGAAATGTCATTGGATTTTGTTATTTGCAGACAGGGGCTGAAATGATCATATTAATTACCTGAGCTACGTAGTGAGGACTGTCTGTTTTTAAGTGCTCCAGATCCTCCTGTCACACCTGCTGGCTTGACAATATTGTTCTCCCCCTTACAGTCCAGTTGCAGGGTGGGATCCTGGCCCCCAACACAGACAGACCTGGCTGTACTAGGGGGCCTACATGGAGGGTTTTGGTAATGTGACAGAACAACAGGGTTCGTTCTTTGTGCAAGCCAGGTGGCAGACTGGGCAGTAAGCAATGTGTGGTGAACGCTAACCTAAACAACTTACCTTTTAAAACAGGGGTCCCCAGATAAAAGACTCATTCCAATTGTTACCTACATAAAAAAACCTAAACATATTATTACTCCATTGGAAACATTTACTCACATACTGTATGTATTTAGAGTTTCTCTTGCTGAATATTGTCATATTCTGAATTGGTCATTTAACAAGCATAATGAGTTATTAACCACAATACTAAATGTGAATATCCCAAATGAGGTGTGTTACATAGCAAATCGCTCGTGCCTTGAGTATAGAGTTGTCCTGCCGAGTATTCTTGGTGTCATAACCCTCCAGGATACAGCAGCGAGCTGTTGGCCCGGAGCCAGCAAACTCTGCCATGTTGAGATCAGCAAAGCCCAGCTAGCGAAACAAAGAAACCCAAAGAAATGAGTCCATCGTTCAATTTTGGTCATGTATTGTGTTGGCTGGTCATTTTTCCTTCATGTATTAAAACTTTTGGTGGCTCCTCCCCCAACACACAGTTTATGTTCTGAACTCCATGGGCTGGTTTCACAAACTAAGCCTAGTTCTAGACTACAAACTTCTTTAAATATCTTCATTATGTTTTTCTTTTACTCTTGGACTGGGCTTAATCCAGGTCGTTGCTATAGAAAAATAGTTAGAGAGGAGATAGGAGTGCCAGCCATTCAAATATTCTTATAGAGAGTCAAAGTAAAACAACTTTTTTTTGTAATGCTGCTTTCAACTACAGGGTTAATTCTGGACGAAACTCAGTAGTGTCCTTCTAAAGGTTGTACTCACTGTTGTGTACAACTAAATAATTATCATTATGATTGAATAATCGTTTAGTTAGCTGACTGTGACACTGTTAGCACTGGCATGCACCATGTTTATTAGACTAGAGAACATTATGCTTCACGTTGTGGTTTGACCACAGGCACACAGTGATGTTTTAATGATCAGTTAGTAACAGCTTGTCACAGGTTTAAGGTGTCACATGCCGCCGTAACACTGTCACATACCCCTATAAAGAGGATGTTCTTCCTATGGCTGTTTAAAAAGCAACAAGACCGTACAAAGGGCAGTGCTGCGAATGAAGGAAAGTCCAAACGTTCACATGGATAGGTTAACTAACTTAATGCACTTTGCTGACTGCAATAGATCATTGTGCTGTATAGTAGTACAAATACTTGCTGCTGTAAAATGAATGAAGGTACATCATAATTCTGTATCATTTAGTATTATGTATAATTCATTTATTATCAAATTAAAGAGATTTATATAAAGCGTTACCTTAGAGAAAGTCTTTCCTCCTTTAAGCTCCTGTAAAAACAGAATGCAAAAATCACTGAATGGGCACAAGCTGTTTCTGCTCACTGGTTGATAATGTATACATTTGATGAACATTTTCTTTCATTCATAATACTAAGTTATATAAGGTGTGAGAGGAGAAAACAGATTTCCTAACAGTAAGCAGTCACTCATTATAGACTGCATGATGGGAGATGGAGTTTACCTTGCGTACAGACACTCTACAGATACAGGGATCCAGGACTCCAGTAACTGAACTGGCCCTCAACTTGCACACAAACGTGAACGTCTTCTGCCAGCGGACACAGTTTTGCCTCACCTCCTCTCTGCGTACATTGATTAAAATGTGTTGTTTTAGAGGGCTGTGTCAAAACGTACAATAAACAGCACAATAAGGTGTGAATAAAGTCTTCTTTCTGAATAAGACCGTAATCAGCAGTGTTGGGCAAGTTACTCAAGAATTGTAATAAGTACTATTGACTTCCTTCAAAAAGTAATAATATTAAATTACTTATTACTGGGTATTACAATTAATTACTATATTACTTTCACAATCACTACCCTGCATTGCCCCTTCCCAAAAATGACAACCTGTGTAGCCAGCTCATTTTAGTTGTGACACCAAATTATTTTAGATGTAGCCTGGTGTTCTTGTGAATGGGCTATAGCAAACTAAAATAAGATAAAGTAATTCAAACTAGCTCCACTTCCAGCATACTGGAACATGATGATGCTTCTATGTAGAGTAGCATTTAATTTTTCTATTTGACATTTTATAAAAAGAACATTTATATGACAAGCGGTACACAGACTGATACCACCACGTCCCTTTCATAACACAGTGTGGAAGTTCAGATTAATGGGAAGGTAATAACTTTATTATTTTAGCCTTGCCACTTTCAAGTTACACACAAGCTGTTTATAGTCAATATCTGCAATCTTCAAGAGCCTATCAATGACTAGTAAACCTATCTATCCCTTTTAAAGTTCCAATCCACACATACCAGGAGGACATGTATTTCAATAATACCTCATATCATGCATTCCGCCTAACGCACACTCACTATGCAATCCATAGTTTTGGGCATGTTACAACTTGGGTGACAAATTAAGATGTTCAGCCCATCTCAAATCACAAATACCAGCAAAACAATATAGTGTGACTGAATTTGAAGAAGGACTAAATGTCTGTCCACCTTTCAACACAAAATGCATTTTGACAAAACACAAAAAACATACAAAAACACATAACATAAAAAGAGAACAGAAAACTGAAGTCCCAAATTCAATCAGAAAAAAGCCTCTCTGTTGTATGGACAAATTAAATATGTTTAAATTCAGTTTAAATAATATTAAAGAAAAGCTTGAATTACTTTTAGGTAATTATATTTAATATTCTGAAATAAAGTAATAAGCTGTCTAGCTAGCCCATACAGTATTAATTCAGACAATAATAAGAAATAGTTTATATTTAGTATTATCACGTTCCTGTGTCTCAATTGACCATTTAAACGCATTGTTTAACAGTACCTACAATAGAGGTTGTGAACTACTGCATTCCTGAGAATTGCGAGGACATTACCCATCTCTGCGTGCCACATGCCAGACATGCACTAACAAGCATTGATATTAATCAACTAAGTAAATACGGAGATTACAATGATGAGAGGGTCCCTGTGTTTCTTTTTTCTACTTTGCAGTTTGCATAGTAGGTAATGTACATAGGCGGACTTTGCCATTAGGCAAAGCAGGTAACCGCCTGGGGCCCCCAACTGCCAGGAGGCCCCATGAAAGACCCCATAGAAAATATGAAATGATAAAAAATAACCAGAATAATAAAATACATTAAATTATAATTCATACTCCCCCGATAGTATCAACAAAAATAACAACATACATCGTGTTTGTTATGTCTTTGTCAAAGCAGCCCATTCAGTCCAGTGGACTATTCCATCTCAGCAGCACTGCCAGTGCCACTGGCACAAAAACTAAAAAAAGTTATTTGCTAAATTAAACTCTGCAGGAATCTAATGATACGCAAATTCAAGTGTGCTGCTTGTATTGTAGCCTATGAGTGTGACACAGTTCCGGTACAGTAGTATCAGACCCGGGACAGGGAGAGCGAGTCGGGATGTGGATTATGAGTTTGACATGGCCCATTTCACTAATGAACATGATGGTGACAGCGAAGTTTAAACTTACTTTTTTTCAGAGCGCTACTTGCTAGTGATGAAGTTATCAGTTCAGATAGGACTCAGAAACTGTTGCTCAAGCTTTGGGTTAACATATTTCATGCCAAAAGAAGATGTGTATGACTTCAATAGAGTAGCCTACTAGGGATGGGACAATATACAATTTTATACTGAAGATAATTGTATCGTGGTGAATGTCCACTATCATGATAATCATGAATATCCCCAAATAATGTATGTATAGTATGAATATTCTCACACGTTACTTGAAAAAAGCTATCTAGCTCACCTGTACAGTCAAATTGTATCGATTTACTAATTGATTTATTAGCCTGCATCTTTATAGTCAATCAATATATTGTGTCCCCCACAAAAAAAAGATATATCTTATTTGTTGAAATACTGTTTCAAAACAACAAGAATCGCACAAAAAAGATATAGTACATGTGTCACGATAATACAAATTATTGTTACTTAACACATTTTAAGATAAAATGATTGCCATTTTAAGAGTTGAATAATACTATAAGAAATAATTGCGATAATATTGTCTATTGCAATTATTTTGGTCAGGATAATCGTGATATTAATTTTTCATATCGTCCCATTTCCTATGTACTACCATAATCTCACTACCCTTCCACCGGTGAAAGTTAAAGAAGCAATGAGACAAGACAGGCAGAGAAAGCTAGATGCCAATAACCTTCCACCAATATGCAGGGCTGTTGAGTTGTTAAAAGGAATGCAGAGAGAAAAATATAGAAAAGGTTGGCTATACTACAGTTTATAGCATAATATCTTGTATATGAAATGTGTTTTGATAAATAATATATTAACCTCTTCTCTTTTATAATACATTATAGACAAATTATTTGTGGTAAATATCCTATTGATTTTTCTGACAAGTCAAGTTTTAGTTTGATATTCAATGTTTAATAGATTAAAAAACTGATAATGGAGCATTATCACATGAGATGCCATCATTAAAGTAACTGATCTATTCTAATGCAAATATAAATATATCTTGCCCGAGTGTATCAAAATATCTGGCCCAGACCTAGCCCCCCAGATCCAGCCCAGTGTCAGATTGAATTACGGGCCAGATCTGGCCAGAGTACACTGGCCCAGATCCGGGCACCCAAAACTCATCTTAAAGTGCCAGATCTGGCCCAGAATCAGTTCAGATCAGATCAGATCTGGCCCAGATCTGGCCCGAGAACACTGACCCAGATTCGGGCACCCGAAACTTAACTAAAAGTGCCAGATCTGGCCCAGAATCAGACCAGATATAGGCAAAATCTGAGCCAGATCTGGGCCATATCCATTATTCCTACTGTGTATTCCATTGTATTATCAGCTACCTTACCTAAAAAGTAGCCTAGTGATAGTTATGTAGACCTACTAGATAATTACAACTGCACTATACAATATGGACTGATATAGTTAAACCTTAAAATATGTATTTTAAATTATAATAAAAATGTATGGAAGTAAGGATAGATGTGTGTGTAGAGATATATACAGTAGATACATAGTAAACTGAACAGAACTAAACTGTGCTAGTTCAATGGAGCTGGGATTTAGGCCTACAGGTTACCACAAATTACAAAATGTAAGAAAGAAATCAAAGGAGCCTACTGTATATTCAAAGTAAAAATTTTTATTAAGTATATTGCAGTATGTTCAGTGTTGAGTGTGTGTGGGGGTTTATTCAGCTGTCCCTGTTTTCGTCCTATACAGTTTGGAAAACAAGAGCAAGTGTCATAATCTGTTATAGTTTACGGTAAGGTAGATAAAAAGATGACGAATAGGCCTACCATAGCTCCACACTGAAATAGGCTACAAAACAACTGATTCAACCTCGTCTGTTATTTCTGATGGTATATTGGCAACCAGTAAATTAAAAAGATGAATCATTCTTAAGTCATGTTAACAGTTTGACCACAATATTGTTCATGTTACCTTACTCAAGAGCTGAATAGAACGGTTCCACCGCTGTTCTGAATAAAAATAGCAGTTGCAACGTTCCAACTGCTCCAACCACTGGCCCACCGGACATGGGCCAGACTCAGTCTACATGATGTTTGCCGACTCTGATTTTGCTGAAACTGCCAGACTCGGTCCGGATCTGTGCCGAGTCCATTTGCCGACTCTGACGCTCAGCCGATCGTGCCGAGTCTGAGCCTGAGTCGGCCCAGACCCACTGTGCTAGCTGGGATGATTTATACTACAGCGCACTCTGCCACATGCTATAATTGCAGTGTGCACCTTGATGGGCACTGACTGTCAATCAGCCAATCGGTCTAAATATAGCCGATTATGCCCAATTGTATTTACACAGATCGTATTTACACAGATACGGCATATGAACAGCAGCTGGGTGAGAGGAGTGAATAGGGCCTCATAATAGTCTTCGCCTGGGGCCCCCAAATCACGGAATCCGCCCCTGGCAACGTATGAAGCTCGGAGTTCAGTAGGCTACATTCAGAATGTAGACTATGCCATCAAAAAAACAAAAAACCCCAGTAGCTTATAATTGACATGACAAAAGCTAAACCGCTTCATTCTAAAAAAATGTTCCTCTAAGAAATACAGTGCTTGCACATATTCAATCAATGACGCTGCTGATTAGAGGTGAAATTATAATGATTTACCTGGATGACATTATGGCAAAGTCTCCACCATCTATCAGTCGGATCTTGCAGAATAGCACACCGTTAACGAATGGTACAGCAGCAAGCTCCTCCAGCATGAAATTGATTTGAAACTTGAATTTCTTCTTTTTTATTAAAAAAGCCATTGGTTGATGGGATGAATCACAATGTCGACAAACCACGCAGCTGACGAATGTAAAATGAAAACAGAAAATACAAGACATAAGTCTACTGTCTTGAAGGCCATTACATTAAGACTATAAGTATATTTTAATTCTAAATTATGAATGTGACGGTTATGCTTATGAGATAAAGGTAAAAGTTTCAATTAATACATTATTAGGCTAATACACATAGGCTACTGAAAACTACATGAAAATCACCTAATTGAACGTATGCTAATATTATATGTTGCCATTATCACCGAGTATCTTAGCCTATTATGGAGTATTATCTGCTGCATTCTCTTCTAGTCTACTACAGCTGCAGACATGCCACGCAATCGCAAACATTTGGTCTACGTTTCACTAATAAATATTACCATATAAAATTTAGTAGTCCTCTTCATAGTTGGTCTGTTCAAATGATTTATCCCGCTGTCATGCTGCTCTACGGTAAATAAACACTAATACAAACTTGATAAAAGTAAGACAGCTGTTCACCATACAAAAGTACTTCCCGAAATCCGAGACCATTGAACGTTCAGGGACCGTCAATAAAGTAATAGCCTACATATTCTAGGCTACAATAAGTAGCCAAAATAAATTCAAAGGTCATAGCCTATCAGAAAGAGATTGATCGTGCAGGTTGTTTAGTAGACCTGTGATGCTGCCTGCCTATTGAAACTGTAAAAACGGAATAATATGCCGTTTTTACTATTTAAATTTAGTTTTTACAATTCATAGCCTACGCTAAAGCAGGTTCTATTTGAAATGTGCCACTGACTATAAATGACCAAAATGCAAAGACTACGATTTGATATTTATCATGTACAATTTGGTAACCAATAAAAAAATATATAGCCTATAGTCCGCCTGCGTTCATAACGTGGTATATGCAAATAGGCTGTAGCGCCAAGAAAAATACATTGCACGCCAGTGGGGAAATGTTTTTGGACTTCTGAATAGTTTGGAAAAAAAACTCGGAGCCATATTCTAAAATACAATCGCAGCAGTGATGTAGCCTAACACCGTGTGCTCAAAAGTTCTTCTTCTACTTCTCCACTGAATGCATAGCCTACTAAAAGAGTTCAAAACGTGTGTGGAACCAGACGCCTTGGGTCAAGGAATTGATACAGCAAGGTAGGTATCTTTTCGCCGCGACGGGGCAGGGCCTGGGCAGCTGCGAGTGGGAGTTAGGATTTGATCATGTATTCTATTAATTTCCAAAACATACAAGTTGTGTGAGAATGAGACGAATTACAAAAATAAATATACATATCCAAATAAAAATCCACCTTTTGGAGTGTCAGAGCCCATGCCTAAACTCACTAGATTCAGTGGAATGACCTAAATAGAGCCATCTAGAGACAGGCTACTTAGAAGGCTCATGAAAATTCCTCCAGAATATTATTTTGTAGGTCTGAGTTGCTCTACTGGTGTGGATAAGGTTTTTTCTAGACAATGTTACACTTTATTTGAAATTTTCCACCAGCACCATGGATGTGTTAATGGCTGTGTTCAAAAGATACAAAGTATTGTTTGTTATTAGATTAAGCACATTGTGTTTGTCTTTCAGCATATTGTGGTACATGTTTGTGCACCTGTGCTGTATAGCCTATCGTAGATGCTAAATGCATTTGTATATCATAGAAATATTTACATTTAAACATAAACTCTTGTGGCCTGTGTGCCTAGAGAGATGTCCCAGAGTGCCTCAAATACCAAGGCATGAACGTTGCGAACGAATAATGTCCACCCACAAATGTTGACGTTTATGTGCATCCAGGTAATTACACACAACCCTTGTTGCACATACATAACTACAGCTCTATACAGTAGCTACAACATCCGAAAATAATTATACATTCCAAGATCCAAAGTTATAAAAGCAATGTTTCAACTGTAAAACTAGTTCTGATATGGATTGATTAGTTAGACAAAGAATCCAATAAATTAAAAAAAAAATCCACACATTAAGTATTCCTAATTTTTCATTATTTCTCAAGATTTACCAGAAAAAATGTTGTCTAATTTAATCTCTGATAATAAAAACAAAAATAGACATCTTAAACACAACTCGTTATCATAAACATATGCATATATTTAAATAATAAAAACATATCTGACATGCAGCACCTAGTCAGTGCTTGCAGTGCAGGCATTGATTTGAGTCAACCAAACTTTGTACAATAAAGAATGTAAGTGTCCCCCCATGGCACTGCTCCTAATCGCAGAGGAGAATACACACGCACACGCACACACACACACACAGTCTACTGCGTCTCCTCTGCTTGTGGAGGTGGGGGCGGTAGGGGGGATTTTTCCCTGCTCTGCTCCTCTGCTCCGGATCCATCCACGGCCCCCGCCGTGCTTCCCGAGGGGGCCACCTCCGGGCCGCTCTGCAGGAACCTGCGCAGGTCCTTGAGCGCGGGCCGGAGCATTTGCACCAAGGCCAGCAGCGCTGCCTGGGAGCCCTCCAGGGCCTGCGCCTGTCTCTCCTGGGCATAGGCTTGCGCCTCCTGGGAGCGCCGCATGGCTTGCAGCAGCTCGTTGTGGCCCTCCAGGTGCTGGGCGATCTGCCGGATGTGCACGTTGGTGACCCTCTGCTCCTGCAGCAGCCGGGCAGAGTTGAGGGCGATGCGGCTCTTCAGCTCGTGCGGTTTGGATTGTGGCGTGGGCGGGGGGGAGACGGAGCCCAGCATCTCCACGGGAGCCTCCACCGCCGTCACCATGGTGGGGGGGGCGTCACCCACTGTGGTGGTGCAGTACTCCACCACGCCACCCTCCTCCAGCGTGTGGTACGTGGTCTCTGCTGCTAGGCAACAGGGACAACGTGTTAGCTGCAGCTCCTGCAACGGGAGCCACAAACTGCAGGCTGCAGGTTGATAAGGCGGTCACCAACCAATGAAACCTGCTCAGCCAGCCAGAGCACTTGATTGTGTTCAGATTTGCTTCTCACGGTGGGACCACCACAGACCATGTGCATTAGCACGCTGTGCCCACCGTGCAAGCACAAACAATACGATGATATTATGCAAAACAAAACAAGATTTCCTGGAGACTAAGGTAACAAGTTAAAATGTTATAATAGAAATACTTTGGTTTTGCATGTTTACCTCTTTAAGGCTTGTTTATAAATAGCCATAAATTGGGAATAGTGCAGCATTTGGCTGTACTACTAACTTTGGCCCCCAAACCAGTCTGAGGAGCCTCGCTCCCTGTCCCGGGGGGCTTTGCTGTAACTCGATCAAGGAGTGTCCCTTGAAATGTAAATATTAGGTGACAAGTACTTACCGCTCAGTGGTTTTGTTTCATCACAAACAGTTACTGCACCCGTTGCCAGAGCTGGAACAAAATGCAACAATATCATGACAATTGTTACTGGGTTCCTTTGTATTTTTACATTTAAGTTGAATTAATTTCCCAACCCAGTGGGGAGGGGGAATATGTAGAATACTAGTGTTCTGCATTTGACCCATCCAAACTACTTAAGACCGGGCGGACACAGTGGGGATCCTAATCAGTTCCCGTCCTAATCCCAGTGCCTTGGTCAAGGGCAATGGCAAGAGAATTAAGTGCTTTGCAAAAGTACGGGTTGAGTATGCCAGGTGGGTGGTAAAAGGGAAATGTGAAGTGATGTACATAGTTTAGACAATTCTTTAGTAGACTTCCTGCAATGCAGATTGGGTCAATTATACAATGTAATAAAGGAACTACTACATGCTTGTTTTGCTGGTGCAATAAACAACAAACTATATTATTTGTATGTGCATGTTAGTTTAAGGTACCGTTGGAGGCAATGATTTATCATTTTATTTACATATGTGATTTTTGTTTGTAGTTTTTTTTAAATATAATTATGCTTCAATTGAAATATAAGTGGGTGGTGTATTTTAAGGTAGCAGTTTTTAAATTAATGTAAAATAAAAATTGCAATAATTAGGAAATGCATTAATAATTAGATATTTAATTTTTTGTCACATGATGGAACCACATAATTGCACAATGGATGGAACACATTCGGCCAGATACAGATATTGTGCATGGAATTAAACCAGCAGATGGAGACACAGGCACATGTTAATTCGCCGATTTCTTAGTCTACTAATACAACATTGACCACTAGCATACTGTAACAAACACTCAAACTGAATATATAGCTCGCCATCTTAACTTACTCTCTGTGAGTGTGATGGTAGCTGCGCTCATCGTGACAGGTAAAGTTATTTCAGCATCTGAGTCACCCGAAGGTAAACTGATGATAGTCGCCTCTCCCAGGAGGTTACATATCCTCTGCTGCATAGCAGTGAGGATGACGGGAACTGGAGTGCAGTCGGCGGAGGTCCCTTCAATAGCAGCTCTGGCCTGGGCCACTTTACGCCGAACCTCTGTCTTCATATCAGACCACTTCTTTTTTACTTCAGCCAACTCTCTTGGACAAGTCGTTACAGCGTTTACCTTTTTCAGAATTTCCACCCATGCATTATTCTTTGCAATGTGGGTGACTCCAGCATTGAAGTGGTTAACGAGTGTGTGCTTTTGTTTCTCTATTTCCTCCACTATAATTTCTACCTCTCTTTCCGAAAAATTCATTTTTCTCTTTTTCGCAAGCGATGCCATAATGAAATGAATTCGTAATTACGAAGTATAATTGTGCGTATTGTACGTAAAAATAGTAGGATTTACTCAACTGATGTGCGCAACGTAATGGCTTCCAGAATCCGCTTGTTCTTCCTACTAACAACGCAGACGTTAGCTTCGCTTGGCCCCGCCTTCGTTGTCCCATTTGTCGAATACACCATAGTCATTACAGTGTTTCCGGTTGCAGTTGGCTGAATCCAATGCCTGTCAGTCATCCACACAATTGCGACTGCGTTCCTTTCATATAACATAAGGATATAATATGAAATATTACACACAGGCCATGATATAAAAATATAGGCTTTGCATGGGTGCATTCAGGCGTAGGCATTAAATAACATTCGCCCAATACTCTGGCGGTAGGCCTAGTAGCCCTCGAGATGAACCCCAAGATAATAAGACTGTGAGCACTAAACGAAAATTATAGTATACCGCACTGTATTCAACTGAAGTCGTTAAACCTGCTGTTTACTGTAGGCTATGTTGTATGGTTATATGATGTCTTGAGTTCACCACACGGAATGAACGTGTATTTATGCCGGCAGACGTAGGCAACGTGCCTGTAGTCCAATTTCTTATACGGCACCCACGAATGTAGTCCACAAAGCTAGCTACACGCTGTAGGTATCGCGTGACCGAACGGGAATTTACGCACCCCGAGGTTCGGATACGTTCGGAAGTACATTTGTGTTTCGTCGGTCTGTCGTTTGTGAATACAGTATAAGAAAACCGCTCGTTTTCAGATGAGTTTTTACAATCGGCATCTTGTAGAGGCACTTCGAAATTGTAGCATAATTTAATATACAAGTCATAGAGCAGTGTAATTAAAACCAGATATTCTAGCAGGTACGGTGTTACGGTACCGATACAGACACGTATACTTTCCAAATCTTCTCTCCAGGTTTTCGACGTGTAGCATGTACCGGTATGGTATCGTGTTCTCGACTTTAGAGGTAGCGAAAATAATTAATTTTAGTCGCTACTAAGCATATGAACTACTTGTAATTGTTTTGGCATAGCGTTAATGGTAATGAATGACATCTAATCACACGTGAGGCGTAGCCTCAGCCTGGGTGGAGTGAGAACGAAGATATCGTCGTTAGCGCGTCAGTCGAATGCCAGCTAACCGATAGCTGGCTACAGTATAGCCTTTTTAAACCTTAGAAGGGCGATTGTCGTACTAATCCGATATTTAACGGACCAGGCAAGCGCTCGTTTGATGCACCAGCAAGGGTCTTTGATGCCCCCTTTGCTTAGCGGGGTTTTCTGTCAGTGTCGGCCGACCGAGGACCATAGAGGGGTCGACCCGGGCGGTGGGGGCGGCCATGCTGCGGAATCTCATTCATCTTTTCCAGCAGAGCCACGGGTCCCCAAAACCCTTGATTCAGAAGGGGGCCTAGAATCATGTCAATCACCTCATCCATGTGAACTATGCGGCGGGCCAGAGCAGGACCACAGAATGAAGGTTTTGTTCCAAGTCTTGGATGTAAATGGAGACGGTGGAATATGTGTCAATGATCTGACGATTGGACTCAAGAAATTAGGGGTCCATCGTACAGAGCATGAACTCATGGTAAGTGTATCAGTTACGCAGCGCATGCACATGAAAACAGTAGCCTACAATGATGACTGAATTTCATAGGAATGTAAGATTTGCATTTTGACTTTATTTTTTAAATTCAGAGTATAGTTATATATTTGGGTGCCAATAAATTAACATTGGTTTCCATTTCAAATGTCTACATAAGGATTGACCGCATATCAAATTCAACGTTAGTTGTTGCATATTTTACTTTACAGTATGTATCAGATGCTTTTATCCAAAGTGACTTCCAGTTAGTTTTGTCAATAGTTTAATGTCATACACCAGTTATTGTAAGTAACAACGTTCTGTTGGAATAATGACAGCAGCATGACATCAGTGCTAACATAATAGCCTACATTTTACAACATAATATAGTCTACCTACACACAGCCAGAAAAGTACTCAACGTACTACATGACCTTATCTAAGTGTGAAGAGAAGTGGAGTTAGTGGGAGTGAAGAACTAGAGATATCAGTGAGATTCTCTGAGATCCTCTTAAGTCTCTTGTGGAAGAAGATGGGTAATGAATCTGTCTGCTGTACTGACTGGCTGCTGCAGGAAGCTCATTTTACCATTACGGCACAAGGACAGAATAAAAGAGAATGACTTGCACCTTCATAGTGACAGAGGTGCAAGTTGCTCAGCCAGGGTGGTACTGTAGGTCAAACCTGATCATTACTTGGTAGAGGTAGAGCTGTGCCTAACCCTTTACTGGCAGTTTATTGGCGCACTGTGTGTCAGATGGAGGGAAGGAGAGGTAGAGTTGGATGTTGTTGGTGGTCGGCAGGTCGACAAAAGTATCTGGTTTACCATGTCAAGGACTGAGGAAGCTCCATCTGTGTGAAGAGCTTCTCTCTCCACGAGGAGAGCAGTCTGTAGAGTTAGCAGCCCTAGAGCCACACTGGGGATGCTTCAGGAGATTGTTGTGTTGTGAGAGTTAGAGGGGAAGTTGGTTAGAGGCTGCACTCTGTAGAGATGCGGTCTGTAGTTATGTGCTTCAGATGTGTCTAGGATTGGTTTCTTGAGCAGAGCATGATTGCTGTTTCAAATGTGTCTGGGACCAAGCCTGTTGATCAATGATTTAAGATGTCTTGGAAAAGTCTTGGAGAAGATGCGTAGGGATAGGGTCAAGTGAGCTGGTGGCAGCCTGGCTGGATACGATGAATGTTTGGACGTATCTTGTGTGAGGAGAAAGGTTTAGAATATTGGCAGTGTGAGACAAGGAATAGATGGAGGGCAGAGGAGTGGTTCATGGAAGGTTACAAAATCAACAGCTCACAGGGAGGGGTGGGACGTGTGAGAAGGGAAGAAAATACAAAGAAGTCTCCTGGAGGAGGTGTTGGAGGTGTTTGACTGGACTGGATATTGGTTTGGTACCAGTTTACACTAATGTCAGTTAAAAATTCACAAAATTACATGTGTAAAACTACAACCGTTTTTAAAATGGTATGAAAAAAAATGCTACATTTAATGATTAATTAATGAGCATCAACAATCTGTGATTTAACTTCCATTTCAATCCCTGTAAGAAATCTGTATATAGGATTTATTTTCAGATGACGTCATTAGCATTATGTCTGCTAGCTATTGCAGACAAGTGTTAGTTGTCTGCGGACCCCATTAACAGTGGGGTTCTGGAAATGTCTCCTTTTTTTCTGTGTAACAGTAACCCTCATGTCAGGGCGAGGGGAGGGTCACTGAGTTATCAATTTATAATGTTTTTATGATAGATGGGTTGTATTTAATTCTCACACAACACACACATCCTAATTTTAGGACAACATATAGCTTAATGTGGGCAATGCAAAGTAAATGTATATTATTTACAAGACTTTTATCATCCAAGTTTGTCTGACAAAAGGTGAAAACAGTTACCTAACATGTAATCTGTGAACGCTGTGTTGTTTTTGTTGTTGAAACCATTAACCCTACAGAGCAATGCTGAAGCCAGTCTCTGCACCTTCCCGTACATTCACTTGCACTTTAATGCACAGTTGTGTTTTAAACATATATGAGCTGGGGCACAACATTGGGGTTCTGTTTCGCTTTGCCTTGTAAGGCAATCTTGATCTTGCTAGCTCCATGTTTTGTTCCATATATTTTCCAATACCTGTTTTCTCTTACGTACCCCCTGTATACCGTTAGCTGTCCTGACCTGTCCTGACCTACTTGTCTTGTAAGTAGGTCAGTCCTCCAAATTAAGTGGCATGTATAACACTATTTTAGAAAGTAACACTTCTTTAAATACCATTGCCTCATTTACACCAACAGTATGCAGAGCAGGCAGGAACGGCACTGCTAGCGACTTACTGCTGTGCTGAGTCACTCCATCAGTCAAATAAAATAAAGGTTTACGTAGGCCGTGCTGTTCAGTGTGAGCTCTACATCCTCTCCATTGTTGCAAAACCATCCATAGTCAAATCTAGATGTGAATATCTCTGAATATATTGAGTTATGAGTCTATCTAATTTAAACAAGGCCATTGGGTCTATTGATACCTGGCATATATGGATTTCTAGACTAATCAATAATGCAAAACACCAATTGTCTTTTTTCACAATGCAATCAGGAGTGCATGACATCAGCATGCAGTCAGCAATAAATCTATGGAGAGCAAGATGTGCTTGTCATCATTGCAGCAGAGTTCTAGTGGCCATGTTGCACATGGAAATGTGTCTTGCTGCTGAGCGGAGCTACCCGGTGGTCCCTGTGCTTGGAATGGCAGCAGGAGGCTGGGGCTACTGTCTCTACTGGCTATGGGGGGCGTCAGACGGGGGAACCCTGTACGTAACCCCACCTCCTCTTCCTAGTCAGAATGACAAATTAATTGCCCGCTTTTATCCTTTCTCCTATTGGCCGGGGAGCTTGAGCCAGCACTCCAGGGCCTACCAGTACGGGCTGCGGTGATTGGTTGGGGCATGGCTGCAGTAGGGATGCAGGTTCCTGAAAGGCATTTTGCTGCATTATACCAGCTAATGATGTTGCGCCGGTTTGTCTGCTGCTGGTGGAAGTTGGATAATGTTCTGCCTGATATATGCATCCACGCATACTATGCTTAGTTTAACATGGTGAATCTATGTGTTCCTCTACATTTTGAACTTGAATTATCATCTGTTAGATGGCAAAAAAACCTTATTAGAGGATGCTGCCGAACATGGGGAGCTCCCTGCTGCTGGCCTTTCTTGGCCGGTCATGCTGTGAGCCGGGTGTAAGTCATCTGCCTACAGACCAGCAGGGTGAGGCTCCTCTCAGCTCCACAGAGGAGGTGGGTCCCTCCTCTGCCCGTAAAGTAGAAGAGTGCAGCACGAGCAGTGTTCCTCCCAAGAAGACCACCGTGTTCATCATGGTGGCGCCATCTATGGATTTACAGCAGGTAGGGAAAGGCTGTTAGGAATACGTCCTTTATTCTGTCTGAAGACATGGGATGAATAGTGTCTGGTGACAGGTAAACGATTGCTATCATGTCACTTGTAAAGATGCAAATGACTGGGTTTGACCTAACGTAATAATCACAAAGTGGCAAGTGCCATTTATCATATTAAAAAGCCTGAGTTTAATCATATAGAAATGGAAATCCCATTTTGTTTTCATCCATCCATACATCATCATCATCCGCTTATCCGGAGTCGGGTTGCGACAAAACATTTTGTTTTGTGTTTCTGAAATAGTGAAAATCTCTAAAGTGAGACCTGGGAATCTTTTAATTGGTTTATCTAAAGCCTCAAATACGCTAAGCCGGTTCTCTGACTGTCCATTGAAGCAGTCAATGGATGTACAAAGTATTCTTTTGAATTATAGCATTCTCTAAAGAATATAGGAGGAACCCAATATGAATGTTGATGGCTTGGGTTTAAGTATGGTGCAAAGGATAGCACTTAGCCTAATGCATTTGCATTAACACTGCTCCGTTGACCATGATGGCAATATGTCAATTTGAAAAAAGGTGTTTACATAGACGTACATTACATGTTTCATCCTGTGTAAATGTCTGGTCTTTACTCCCTTCATCTAGCTGGTCAGAACTTGTGTCGTCTAAGACGTCTACGTAAGATGACAAGCCATTATTTGTTTGCCAACTCTATTCTTCGTTCCTCTTAATGTAACAGCTAGCGTCAGTGTACGCGGTCAACATTGTGACTCAGTCCGACTTCTTCTGTCCAGCCACACACACACAGTAGAACCAATGTTCAAACCTACCAAGGCACACACTGTCTGAATCCTCAGAACTTTACACAACCACTTCCAAAATTTTAGTATTAGTAACTCTTTAATCAAGGTGGTTATATTCAAAGCTGGAGGCTATAACATCATTCTAACTATAATTCAAAGGTCAAGTTCATGACATGGAATGAATTGGTCTATAATTGAGTAGGATTGTTTATAAAATAACTAAGACAACTCTTAGCTCCTGCACATAGCACACATTGATGATTGATTTTCTACTTAAATTTTTGCAGTTGGTCACCATTGAAAAGGTGAATCAAATATGTATGTGCTGACATCATCACACAGGTTAGTTCTACTCTGGTCTTGTTAGCATCAGTTGGTATTCCTTGTCATAAACCCACCCTAATGTTTATATGATGGTGAGCTAATTGAATTGTCATCTGTGAAGTAACATAAAGAGCAAATAATTGTTGTGGATGTCTAAAAAGTGCACAGTGAATTACTAATGCCAGTACAATGATTTTGTCTTTAGGGCAATCATAATTGCTATATGTTGCTACAGTCTACTACACTTACAGGATTGTGGAACACAGGTCTAATTCTCGGTATCATTAAGATGTGCGTGCTTGCTTAACAGTTCACTGGAAATGCTCTTTAGACTCAGTGGTAGTGCACATGGATGGGTGATTCTCCTGCTCAGTCAACCCTGGTATTGGATTGCCTACTACTGTTTCCTAGAATCAAACTGATCTGCAATAGGCGAGTAACTGTGGCACAAATGCTGGAGCATTGTAACACGGGACCTGCAGCTGTGATTGTGTACTTATCCTTAGTAAAAAAAATAAAAAAAAACCTTATGCACTTCACATATCATGTGAAGGAATATTTGCTGAGTTTGAAAGAGGAAGTAATTAGACAGTTATGGCTACAACCTGTAGCCTATCTAGTAAATTAAATTGCTTTTCAGATTATATCTTGTATCTTTCCTTGCTCCTATAAAGGAAGTGTGCACTGGGTGGCTCTCTATAATAGCCTAATAGACGTGGGCTGTAAAACACTGAATGCAACTGTTAACTGAGTCAACAATGCACAGATGGACGGGATGGTGAAAGCTTCCACTTATTGACCTCCAATACTGTGTTTGTAGGCGCTTGAGCTGTAGCCATGCTTTTATGCTTTTTGTGTACTAATCCTGTAAAACAAAATGTCATGTTTTTAACATTTCTGCTTATACTGTATTTCTACGTACAATTTTGACGTACACATTTCTGGTTAGTATGTAGTAATGATATTCATAATCTGTTTTGTTTTTTTAACATTGTTACAAAACAAATAATGTACTACATCAAGCAACAATACAATTAAAAACAATTTTTAATAATACATTTGACTTGACTATGTTATTTATTTTCATATAGATTAGATTTCTAAACTCAAGGCATGCAAATTAACGTATACTGGCATAGGCTGGCATAGTATTTATATGTATTGTGCATATTGTAACATTTGACATTTGCAAGCTTGTAATTCTGAATCAAAACCAAATGTGCCTATTCCAACAGTCAAAGCCAGTGCACCTGTCATGTCACAGTCTATGCACAGCTACAGTTAAAATGTTAACTGTAGAACAGTAGGTCCATTGTAACACTTGAGCTCCTATTTTCTTCTCATAGAAAATCGTCAAAGCTGGAGACAAGGACTTGGATGGACAGCTGGACTTTGAGGAGTTTGTCCATTATCTGAGAGACCATGAGAAGAAGCTCCGGCTGGTCTTTAAGAGTTTAGACAAGAAGAATGACGGTAAGGCTTTAGGGCTATATTCTACATCCATTGTATCTGTTCATGCAGATGAATCATTAATTGAATTATTCTGCCCATAAGGTCATATCGACTCACAGGAAATTGTGCAGTCTCTTCGTGACATGGGAGTAAACATCTCGGAACAGCAGGCTGAAAAAATTCTCAAGAGGTGAGGCCACTGTCTGTGCAATCAGAGCAAGATTTACAGTTAATAAACTGCTATGTACGTACAGTATTTCCTTGTTTCCTTTGCAAATGATCTTAGCTTTCCATTCCTGTCTTCTGTCTGCACACACATACAGACACACCTGCAGTTACATAAAAGCACAGGCCCTACTTGAAGCAATTGAGCGGGTATATACCGTAGATCTAAAATGTGTGTAATTTTGATGTACTACATTACGTTGTAAGTACATCGTAGTTGGGTTGGACATGGCCTTCTATCAAAGCCACTGGAGGGTGTTTTTCTGTCTGTGTGTTCCGGTCTGTGGTTTGTCTAATCACCTGTCTGCCTGTCTATCCCTCTATCCGTCTGTCTTTTTCCTTCGGTCTTGCTGGTCTCAGAATAAGGAGGGGTAGTATTTGGGCCCCTATCATGTAGTAAGTAGTGTTTGCTGTAGCTTGCCTGCTCTGCCTGAGTCACAAGCATCTTCAGTGCAACTTCAATATCTATTGCATTTATTTTGCAGGGCTTTTTTACCTGTTTGATTTCAGAAGGAAATCTAGAGACAAATACTTAAAGAAGAAGGTTCTGTTGTGGTATTGTGCGCTTAACTGACAGCATCCTGCCACAACAACATTTTCATAATTGCCAAAACAAACGCCACGCAATTGACTCAATATCACGGCGCATGCAACACTGGGAGTACGAACACAAAGCTCTTTCTACCAATCTCACCTTTGCTCTGCATTGCCAGTATGGATAAGAATGGCACAATGACCATCGACTGGAATGAATGGCGGGACTATCATCTCCTCCACCCAGCTGAGAACATCCCGGAGATCATCCTCTACTGGAAACACTCCACGGTACACTGCTTAGCACTATAGGCAATAGCATAGCAACACATGCTACTTGGTATACTATTTGAACTATATAACATTATTAACATTAAACACTGGGCAATTGTCATACATTTGGATCAATACAGTAAGGTTTAAGAAATGTTATGAATAGTGATCTGACTTGTAACTAATTATGCCAATGACAATACCATCAGATTTAATCATTATTCTGAACATAATTTACTTTATTTCAATCCTGGATTAAATAGATATTTCCATGTGATCTTTGTGTAGATCCTTGATGTTGGCGAGAGTTTATTAGTACCTGATGAATTCACAGCAGAAGAGAAGAAAACGGGAATGTGGTGGCGACACCTAGTGGCTGGGGGTGTAGCAGGTGCAGTATCACGAACCTGTACTGCCCCGCTAGACAGGCTTAAAGTACTCATGCAGGTAAGGCTCTTTCTCAGCCCCACACACACAAGTATTCATGAGTTTGGCTGAATGTGGCATTTATTACACACACATTCATATTGATTGAATTCACACTCCTCTAGTCTAGAACATGAATCAAAATACTTTTTTCCTTCAGTGATTATATATTATGATTTATACCTTATTGTCTTTGTTAATAATACACACCATTAAAAGAATGACTATATTGACCAACCCACTTTTTCATTACAATAGTATCAAATA
Organism: Forbesichthys agassizii; assembly: GCA_026546735.1. Classification (NCBI taxonomy): domain Eukaryota; kingdom Metazoa; phylum Chordata; class Actinopteri; order Percopsiformes; family Amblyopsidae; genus Forbesichthys; species Forbesichthys agassizii. The sequence goes on along the minus strand of JAODLL010010905.1, from coordinate 3,511 downwards.
GAAAACTAGTCTACCACAATAACGACTTACGAATAACTGGTTTCTACAGGTTCATTCCTCCAAAAGCAACAGCATGCGTATGGCTGGTGGCTTTGCCCACATGATCCGAGAGGGCGGGCTCAGGTCGCTGTGGAGAGGCAATGGCATTAATGTCATTAAAATTGCCCCCGAGTCAGCAATCAAGTTCATGGCCTATGAACAGGTGTGCTACACTTGACACGCACTCACTCTGTGCTGCTCTTGAACTACAGCTGCCTGTTGACTGTGTGACTTGCTGGTAGATCAAGCGACTTATCGGGATTAACCAGGAGACACTGGGCATCACAGAGAGGTTTGTGGCAGGCTCCCTGGCTGGAGCCATTGCTCAGAGCAGCATCTACCCCATGGAGGTGAGAGCTTATACAGGGATTCTACTAGGCACACACTAGGTACATTTTGACTGTATTGTACACAGTACCTTGTCTTCCGGAGTATTTGTCGTACTTTAATGTCGTATTTATATTATTTTCCTGTGGTACACTTGCTGTTTCTTTTTTTCTTTTTTTCTTTTCTTAATTTTGGGTAATTCTTTCTAATATTTTACATGCCAAGCAAACAGCTGCACATGCATTTAGTCATATCCTGGTTTTTAGGGGTCACTACTCACAGTGACACCTCTTGGCCATAGTTGATATGTAGCAAACAAAATACACATAGAGTAAGCACTACGTACAGTCTAGAAAAGTCTCTATATGAGCTGTTTACACATCTTTCTAAGGAAGTAGTCGAGAAAGGAATCTATTATGTCTGGATCTCTGTCACCTATCTGGCCTCGCGTCATGCCCTGTCCCATCACCAGGTGTTAAAGACCCGTCTGGCGCTGAGGAACACAGGCCAGTTCTCAGGCATAGTGCACTGTGCAAAGCACATCTACCTGAAAGAGGGCATGGCTGCTTTCTACAAGGGCTACATCCCAAACATGCTGGGGATCATTCCCTACGCTGGAATTGACCTGGCTGTGTATGAGGTGCGTGGATGTTGCTCAGTGGATGGCTTTCCCACTCTTAAAGATCTTACTGTTAACATCTCTCTCTCTCTCTCTCTCTCTCTCCCCCCTATTCTTATATCTCTCTCTCTCTCTCTCTCCCCCCCCCCCGGCGGCAGGCTATCCGGGCCCTCATCTATGTGCTATCCGTGTGTGTGAACATCTGCCGTTGTGTGTTCTCTGCTGGGTGCGGTTGAGAACCAACGCAGGCGTATATAGGGCAGTGGTCTTGCATATATATAGTCCACACTGTATAGGCTACATATAGGCTTCAAAGCACCCTGTTGTGCAAGGTGGAATACATATAGCCATACTGTAGGCTATACCCTATGTGTAAAGCGCGTTTCCATGTAGTGTCATGTCCACCCTGCGTCCGCATGGATCTTTTCGCGAGCTACCACACACACTCGTATAGCCTATGTGTGAGCGCGTTGAAATCTATGACGGCCCGGGTATGAATCACGCATCTAGGACACACGCATCTTAGTTCCACCCCCGCGTGTTCAGCATATTCTATACCACTGTACGGACGAACGGCGACCGGCCGAAGATAGACGTGTTTCAGTTTTACGTCAGTGTTTCTATTTTAAGCAGCCCGTGCGGAGCGTTGTTCCCGGCCTATAACGGAGGATCGATTCGCTGTCAAGTGCCCAGTCAGCGTAACAACAACGGCCACAGCTGCCCAAACCTGGCCTGTGTCGTTCGCATATATAACATGCATGATGATCCAGTCGTGTCAAATAGCGGTCACACACAGCCGTCTGTATGGGTCAGAAGATGAAACACTTTCCACGCATTGAAATACAAAATGGTATAGCAATGCAGGTGTAGGATTTATAGGACCAGATGCGCGTGGCAAGGCTATAGCCTGCATATAGCCTAATGGGCCGATGGTCTACAGCCTTACTGTTTACCATGGGCTAGATGGTTAAACATGGCATGAGGGGATATATAAAGCGGGGTCTGGGTTCCTTCCCCAGAAGATTTTCAGAATACTTAGTTTGCTGTATTCTGGTGAATTCTTATGGAACGGTTTTTGTCTTTTCTGCATGAACATATGGTTTAAGTGTCTTTATATTTAAATTAAAACATTAAGGAACCCTTGCACAATGCAACATATATATAACAACTATTGCAATACAGGTTATGAAACATATTTCCCAGTTTCTCTGGTAGGCGTATGCCTATTCATATTTTTCAACATAGGCCTGATTTAAAATACTCAACATGTACTCTTTTCTGTTGGGGAAGTAAAAATGCATGTGAACTGATGTCTGTGTGAACTGGCATTGACCATATTCATGTCAATGGTCAATTAATTCATTTTAATAAATGTATTAACCCCTGGACTTCAGCTTATACATGCTCATGTTCAATACCTTCTGCATGTGACACGCATCTGTTTTGGCATGATCTATTATCTGATTTAAAACAATACTTAATAACTTATTCAGCTGGGTGGCCCCAGTGCATTGTACATGTTTTTATTGACGGGGGACAAATACCGTTGTTGTAAATATTGAGGGGGACGCATCCTCTAACTGTTATGTAACTAATACAATTACGTCCTTTGGTGTCTGGATGGATATAATTGATTTGAAACTAATATGTTTCATGACTTAACTGTGTGTGTGTGTGTTTGTGTGTGTGTGTGTGCGTGCAACTGTGCACACGTGTGTGTGTGCCCAATGCAAATATGTATGGGTGTGTGTGTGTGTGTGTAGATGTGTGTGTGCGAATACAGTACGTGTGTGTGTGGCCGTATGCGTGTCTATACATGTGCACCTGACATTTACGTATAAATGCAAGTTAAACAACGTTTATTCTTTCTGGTCTGTCTGTCAGCCAGCAAAATAAATACTACAGTAACAGAGAAAACATTATTATTATTATTTTTATTATTATTATTTCCAGCAAATAGTTGTAATACTATGTGTTAGCTCATAGGTGTAGACATGGGGAATATTGGGTGTCTTAGATACATGGAATATGACAAGCTATATGCCAACTTTATTTGGGGCTGACGAAGTGGTGCAGGCCGCACACAACAACAATAATCTAACCACCACTGTGCCTTTCCAATGTGTGGGGCGGAGCTTCTGACGGAGCACCCTATATGGCATGAAAGGGGGCGGAGCTTCTGAGGAAGCTTCCAATATAACATGAAAGGGGGTGGAGCTTCAGAGGGAGCACTCTATATGGCAGTGGTACTCATTGCGCGGCCCGGGGGCCGCATGCGGCCCGCGAGCACTTGTTTTGCGCCTCGCGTGATTTTTTTAATGATACAATTTAAATTCATTCAGTGTTTAATGCATACCTGAATTATATATTCACTAGATGGCCGATAGATGGCAGTATAGTGCAGATGCTTAACAGAAAGCCCGAAATTATTGTTTGCCGAATTAGAATGTAACTGTTCTGGCTGTACAGCGATCAACTTTAATAGATTATTTGCAGTCTGGTTTACATGGAGGGATGGATCGATTT
>JAODLL010010894.1:0-27935 GCA_026546735.1 Forbesichthys agassizii | reverse complement strand
TGAACTGCTCCGGAGCATTCTGCCAGAGAGACGGGCGTCAAGGCATTGCGCATGCACACACGCACACACACACACACACTTTGGAGGAGGATTGATTGAAGCAGTGCCAACCTGTAGGAAACAGCAGATCTGCTTGGTGAGCTCCAGCAGGCTCTCCTCCCCCTGGTGGAGAGCGCGAGTAATGGCCACGGTCAGCCACTCCCTGATTGGCTGAGCGTTGCCCTGGTAGAACAGGTCTGTAGGGGAGCAGCTCTGGCCTTGCAGGTTGTGGAGCACCGACTGGGCCAGCAGGATGGAGCTCGAGCTTATGGTGCCATCTGCAGGAAGAGCGACGCAACAGCGGGTCAGAAAAAAAAAACAAAAAAAAAAACGACAAACGTATTCACGTGTCGTCGTTTACACCCACCAGGCAGGGGCGGAGCCAGCAGCTGATTGGACAGAAGCTGCAGGTGTTCCAAGGTGATGTCACGGATAGCCGGAATGTGGAAGAGGCGAGTGAAGGTGTGGGGGTTCTTGGGGGCGAAGATATTGAGCAGGGCCATGCGACAGTACAGCCGGGCCAGGGCACTCTCACAGCGAAGCAGCTCCCTATGCCAAACAACACACGTGTGCCGTAAACACAGGCTAAGCCCTCTAGTGTGTGTGTGCGCGTGCGTGCGTGCGTGCGTGCGTGCGTGCGTTACCGGTGGATCTGGATGTTACTGCTGTCTAGGGAGACCAGGCCGTTGGCCGCATTGCGGCGAGACCCTGCAGGCGGTCTTTCCAGAATCTCTATAGGGTACCAGTACCTGACCAGAACCCCCTCACTGCGCAGGTAGGTCTCCACTTGTACCAGCTCGTTGGCCTGAGAGATTAACAAACAGGACGACAGGTTCAGAGCTGACCAAGAAAGGTGAAATAATAGTTCCTGTTCGGCATGGCACTCACAGAGTCCACATCCAGGACTACCCCGTGCAGACCGAAGGTCTTCAGCATGCCTCGAATGGCGAACTTGGGCAGGGCTGTGCTCCCCGTAGTGCTGTTGGTGTTATTGCTGTCTGGACAACGGATGACCACCGTTAACCCTGGAGGTTAAAAGAGACCCAAAAGAGTCAGGTCCATTAGCAGATTCTATACAGTGCATACACTTGAACGCAACATATTTGTCACAAGCGGCACCTCAAGTGAGGGAAAGCTTAATCCTCGCTGATATATTGAATATTCACAGTATGAAGGTTAATGGTACCTTTCCGAACTTTGTCAATTGTGAACTTGTTGGCCTCGTCCTTGATGTCTTCGATGGTAGGAAGGTAAAGGTCACGAGGAATGCCCCCGTTCTCTTCATACAGAAACTCCACCGTTTGGCGTGCAATGTCCACCATACCTTTTGTCATTCACACACACACACACACACACACACACACACATATTCGTTTAAAAGGCAAGGAAGCAGGAGTAAGAGAAAAGCTCTATACCATTAGGTGTGCCTTACAAATATTAAAATTAATCAAACCTGACACTGGGTATTATTTTTCCTCATTCCTGTCAGTTTTACCCCCCATTCCCCCAAACACTTTGCTCTGACATGAATGAGGACCATTCATTTCTGATTACGTCTGCAATGTTGGCCCCAGTTACAGCTGCACACCAGAAGGATTAGCTATTTTTAAAAAGTGTCAGCGGCATAAAGCCTAATTTTAAAAGAAATGGAGAATTAAGTCTGTGGAGCCTGTAAAAAACACCAAAGTGACACTCTGTTACATTTCACCAAGCTATTTCCTCCATACAGATAGCTCTGAATTACACACGGTACTTCCTTACATGTTGTGATGTGCTTGTAAAATGTACCTGTGTTAAATCAATTCAACTGTGTCAGATATCACATTATGTAAACGCATGAAGGAGACACTCACCCAGCTGCAGCGCTCCTTTGATCTGGTCCAGGCCAGACTTCCTCTCAGCCTCATTCCGGAAGCGTCTGCGGATGGTGGGGAACACTTTGGTCTCCCAGGCCTTCACTAGCAAAGCATAGTGGTCCTCCTGGGGTCACACAAGCAACAGGACAATCAAGGACTGTCATTTGTAGTGTGCTAATCAGGCCACAAGTGGCAAGATTGTGCTTTTTGGCCAACTGGGTTCTAATTTGCTCTGACCCTATTTTAACGATCTAAGTGCACAATCTAAAAGCACAAGGTGCACTCTGCATTTAGGGTGTGTCCACAATTCCACGTTTGCTATAATAATGGCAGATAAATGGTCAGTGCACCGGGCGCATGGTTCAAAAGGGTTGTACGCACGCTCTTCATTATCTATGGGTGTGTTTTGGTCGTACCATACCAACTCGAGTGTTATCTCCCAATCCCTTTAAAAATCCAGCCGCACTTGCATTATGGGTGGACTGCTATTATACCGGGTTATTATTATTATAGCGGGTTTGTGAAAGCGTTGGGGCAGACCATCTAGGCAATAGCAAGATCTCTAAAATATGTTTTTGTATGGAAGACACTAATAATATTTCACATTGAACTCTTAATTGTTAATCCGTGGCCTACAAGTGTACGTGCATTGCGCATATATGTGCATTGTGCCATAGGCTATACCTACAGCACATTGATAATGCGTCAAGCATTGATTTTAGACCGGGTTTTTGCTGGTCAATCGCGCAATCACTTTCCGCTGCCTCAAGATCCCGCAACGCACCAGCAATGTGCCAGACCACACCTCATGTTTAGACCATGGTCGCTCAAATGGGCGCAAGTGCATTTGCTATTTAAATAACGTGGGCCCTGACAACTGCTTCACTCTGAAACAACTAGCAAAGTGCATCGGTTGTAAGCCGGGGTCCTCAATGTTGGTGCTGCTGTTGCTGAAAGCAGCTCATCTCACCCAAGAGATTATATGATGATACAATCAATAATATTAGTCCGACACAGCAGTGGTTCAAAACCTTATTTGTCTTATGTACCCCTTGAGCTGTTTTGCCAAGCCAATAGTACCCCCAAGAAATAGTAAGACACAGCGTAAGATGCCTCCAGTGCTTTGCTTGACACCGTTGTCGCTTTTGATTAAAATAGTCCTCAGATTTACAAAGACTTCCCGAGCGTCTGGAGCTCTGGTGCTGCTGGAAACGGGCTGGCTTCATTGAATTGTTGGCCAGGAACCGCAAAGATAACATTGTGGCTGCGGTGGATCATCGGACGTGAAAGTAAACCCATACAAAATATATTTTTCGGCATCTTTTATAATCTTTCCACTGGACTCCCATAAACCTGAATCAGGAGCAACAGCAACCTGGACGTTTGAGCCATTTATCCATGTCGATTGTTAGTTAGTTTTGATTGTGCACATGTGAACGGGACCACCTCAGTGTAACAATTGGCACTTGCCGGGTGGGTTTTTCCACGTACCCCTGACAAGCTGCTCATGTACCCCTAGGGGTATGCTGACCCCCGGTTGGGAATCACTGATATACAGTATACACTACATATGACTCGTCAGTCTAACATACTAAGAGGGGAATTGCTTGCTTACTCTGGGGACGTCGTCATCATCCTCATCATCACTCTCGTCGTCTGCTATAGGCGGGGGGTGAGAGTCAGGCCCTGAGGTGACCAGGTTCTCGTAGCTCAGCTCCATTTTGTAGTGGCACGACAGGTCACTGTTGTACTCTGCACCCACATGACGACACACCATCAGTCACTGGCTGGGCCACACACACACACGTGCACAAGCACGGAGGGAAACTATACCGACAGTAGCAGAGACTATGAATAAATAGCCAAATATTTCAATACATGTGAATCACGTCTTGGGGTTACATGAATACCATGTACAGTGCAGCATATGACTGAATGTAATCCATAGTTGCAGTGTACACAACAGCATGCGTCTGCCTTTATAAAAGAGGAGGAATTAAGGGGTGACAGACGCATACGTTGCTGTGCGACGGCCACAGCTGCGATCCGACAGGGTGGTCCGTGGGACCCGGAGTCCGACGCGATGCTCGCCCCGGCGTCGTTGTCGCTGTCTGACGCCATGGCAAACGGGAGCGCTTCAAAGTTGGCACTGATCTCCTCCGCCAGGTCCACACAGAGGTCGGCGGCGTTGCGGTGCGCCTGACCTTCGGCATACGCAAACGCACGACAACCGAAGTTGGCACGGATCTTCGTATTCTGGTAAGACATGGAAAATGGAAAACACACAATGTTCTTTGGGCCTTACAAATATAGTCGTATGGAGCACTGGTAAGGTGGCAGGATAGTCTACTGGTCTAGGTGTTTGACTGTCAATCAGAAGGTCGGTGGTTCTAGCCATACAGTTGGCCTACCTGTAAGCATCCTAGCCACTCTTTGCTCCTTGTAATTGGATATATGTAACTTTATAAATATAAAAAATATAAAGTTACACACATTTTAAATACCAATATTTTTATATTTGTATAGTTTTCATCTTCATCATCATAAATACAAACTTTGACCTGTTCACCATGGGCGCACAATGCTTTAGAAGCCATGCTAGCCAACAGACGCCCACTGCTTTAGAAGCCACGTTAGCCAACAGAATCGCACCTTCTTCTGGATGTGGACCAAGGGCCACATTCCTCCAGCAACATCGTCCAGGATGGGGCTAAGGCGCTGCCCGCAGTAGGTGAAGTAAACCCTGCCTTTAGAAGCTTGCCCGTGGGGTGGAGGGGTGCCTTCTGAGCGCTCCCAGCCTATGCCAGCTATATCGCCTACATACAGGGAAACAGTAAGCCACCGTAAGCTTCCCAGTGATTACATACACGTTAACACGTTCCCACTGCTATGCGAGTAAAGCCCATGTTAGCAAAGATATGGCAAAGGACTTTGGAAAGAGCAGCCCGCTTTTTCTGAGATCATAAGTTTCTGTACAAATCCATAGGGTGCTTTAGTTATATGGATATTTCACACTATGAATGTCAAATAAACAGAGAGGAAAGGCATGTTGTCTGCTCTCTCACCGGGAAGCAGGGCCACGTCCAACCTGACACTCTTCCACTGCAGCAGACTGGAGCCATTATAGTGCACTGCCCTGCCATTACTGACACACACAACACAAAGGGGGACAGCCGTCAGCGCTCACGTCAGGGTCAAAGCAGCATGAAAGGAGACGGGAACGAGAATGTGCCCGTTACTTGTGAAAGAGGCAAGTGCCGACAGGGTTGGTCCACGCGCCGTCTCGCTTCTCTGCTTCGGTGGCAAAGCCAAAGGACACGATGGGTCCGCTGTCCTCCTCAGAGTCTCCATAGGAGACGATCTCAATCTCCCAGTAAAAGGAAGGGGCCTGTAGTGGGAGAGAGAGAGAGAGACAATGTCCGTATTAAAAGGCGTTTTTTCTCCAGAACGTTTGCTAACTTTAACTCAATTGAAAAACAGCTCCCCCCCCTTCAGAAGCGCCGTCCCACACATTGCGAAGCCTAGGGCATTGTTCCTGTAAGCAGCGTTCGCTGCGTTGCGTTGCTATTTACGGAGCCAGGGCTGTGTAGAAGTTCCTGACTCTTATTTCAGCACACACTATGGTAAACTAGCAGAGCACATGGAGATATTTGCCGACTTGACAAAAAGTGTATTAGCTTACAATCGCTAACTATACCTTTAAGCCCACGTATTATACACAGGTGTGTGATAAGTACAGAGAAAACCCAATCAAACATTCACCTGATAAACCCTTGCCAACACCATATGTGGCATCCTCTGTTTGGGCCAGATGTTTCCATGTGTTATTATGCAGAATCATACACATATCAGCATCAAGTGTAACACATGGCAAATTCAAATAGATTCAGGAGAACTTAAATGTTAATGAAAATGTTTTGCATGGAAAACAAGTAAATAACGCTCTGTTTCATACTGGCTGACATATAGGCAGTATTGGTTCACAGTCAAATGGAAGGCCAGGGGCGGTTCCCACCTGAAGGGGCACAGCGGAGGTGGCGTAGATAAAGGTGCCACGGGGCAGCCCCCCACCCGCGCTGGGGTCGGCCAGGAAGGTGACGGAGGTGAGGCGTGAGGAGAACATGCAGGCCCGCACCGGAGGGAACACTCTGGAGGGACACCAGGTGATCTCCTTGGGCTGCTGGAGGGCACACATCAAGGCTATGAGGAACCACAATGCATCTCTAAAGACACTGGATCAATGGGCGTGTGTGTGCTGGTGGAGTGATGGCAAATGGATCAAGTGTCAACCCCCCGCACCTGTCGCCTGTCTGTCTGGAGCGGTGGGGGCGGGGGGCGAGCACAGTCCCGGTACAGCATCCTCACTCTTTCACACTGGGCCTCCACCATGCCCAGACGCTCTCCTGGAAGGACAAGGGAATCAACCAATGCTTCATTAAACACTCTGATACAAAGACATAACGTTTTAGAGGGAGACATGGAGACAGCTTAAAACGGTAAGACAAGTCTCTCGCACACGCACGTGCACGGTCGACAGCAAGTCACTGGCGCTGTACTAACTACATATACATGAGGAGACCTCGGGTAAGGCCAGGGGAGTCAAATCATTGGTTGGGCACGCTGCTACCAGACAAAATGGCGGTAACGAAGGCTCCTGGGAGCCCTGTGCCCGCCAACAGTGCTCACCAGGGCTGCACTCCTGTGCCACCAGGTTGAGCACCTCCACAGCGGCGGGACATTGCTGGATAAACTCCTCACAGAAGGAGCTGTCCTCCAGTAGCTGGGCCATCACCAGGCATGCCCTGCCACACACACAGCACATGAAGTAGTAATCATCTCAAACATAAAAGCACGGTGTTACACATGGAGCGATACCGTTTTGTTCATTACCTAGTTCGGATTTCTGCAAGCAGGCGTACGGCGGCCATGACAGGGCTGGAGCCGTCTCCTGTTGCCGGGAGAGAGGTGTGGATGGAGAGACTGCCCTCCTGTGGCAGGAGCATAGACTGCACTGCTTGCACCACTTTCTCTGTGATAGACAGCTTGTAGAGGGGGAGGGCCTGTATGTTTGTATGTTTGTGTGTGTGTGCACGTGTGTAGGAGTGTGTGTGCTTATTTAGAGGGTTTGGGAGTGAGCAGAAAGCACAAGGCAAGTAAGACACACCACACTCGGCTGTTTAATGAGACCAATGCATTGCGCTGACATCCCTGACCTCCCTGACCTCAGATCTGGGTGTGCAGAGGCGAGATATGGGCACCGTCAAGACGTCTGAGGCTTGGCACGCTCTCCTGTATTCGCAGGAGGGGAACTTGACAGTGGCGATGCCCTCCTGCTCGTTAATGGACATAACTACGCCCACGCTGCCCAACACGCCTTTACCCACCACCTGTAGAGCAGACGCATCAAGTGGCTTCACTTTACATTCTCACCGGAGCACATCGATGCATTTAAGTCAGCATGAAGGTGTGCTGTGTGTCGTGGGCATGCATGTCTTCACCCCCACCTGGACCTCAGAGCCAATCTTAATAGTTTCTTTGAAGCCGCCTAGGGCGCAGAGCGCAGCCACCGCCTGCCTGCCGATTGCCTGCAACTTGGCCAGCTTCCTGCCACTGCTGCTGCCAGTCTCCAGGATGCTCTCTGAGTATTTCCCCAGCTGAGGGATGAACATCAGTGCCCGGGAGAGGACCTTAAACACACAGAGAGCTCACAGGTGAATTACACATTGACACACAATGGACAATGAGATATTGGCGGCACAGATTGGTGGCCCGTTACCTTCTCTGCAGTGCTGGTCCAGATCTGAGCAGTGTTGGACTCTGGGGCGGTGAGCAGGCTGTGCAGTAGGGCGATAACCTCAGCGGCCATGCTGTTTGCAACATGGCCGCTGATGAACGGCCTGACTGGGTCTGACCTGGGTAGGGACAGAGTGTTGGTAGATATCAGCTCTGCTCAGAACCACAGGCTGACTGTGTTGGAAGTCCTCCTAAAGCTAACATGGAGTCAGTATTTAGCTTAATGCGTTGCTTCAGGTTACCTAGCCAGCTCAGAGTTCTTGTCCCTGCATACAGCGGTCTGAGCGGTCTTCTTCTTGTCGCCGATGGTGATGCCACCTGCAGCCTCCTGGGCCATGGCCTCTACCGGGGGACCCACGCTCACTATCAGCCCTGACTGGGCCCACTTGTTGGCCTTCCTCAGGGAAGCGGAAGCCTCCTCTGTGATCACCTCACAGCTCCCGCTCTGGCCAGGAACGACACAACCAGGGCAGGGTTAAGGGCTTTTCACACGAGAAGCACCATCCCGCCCGCTCTCTGTCCCGCACCCGCCCACCTCATGTGGAAGGTAAATCTAGAAGCGATGCACCTCGTTTTGAGGTAACCATAAGAACAAAACAGTAAACAAACCAAGTAGATATCTAGATTTATTAACAGTCTCTAAATAAACCTAGCCTATTTTATGAATTAAGACAAAATATGTGGTAAATATTATATGTAGCATAATTAGTGCATTTTCACAGTTTTACAAATATTTAATATTACAATATAATAATAATAAAATGGTTTCACATATTTTATTTCTGGTGTACGGTAAAATCTTGTGAAACGCGAGTAAAATAAATTGGCCAGCTAGCACGCCCTCTTCTCATTGAAAATGTATTGAACACTAGCAGGTCCCGCTTCTCGTGTGAAAAGTCCTTTTTTAGGCCTGCAACAACACTGGTTCCATCCAAACCTGTACAATCTGTACCTAACCACTTTTCAGCGTGTGGATCATAAGATGATTATTTATTTTTTGTTTATGTTCAATTAATTGAGCAAAGCATTAATTTGCTTATCAATAAATTGATAATATCCGGGTTCCCACTCCATGTCAAATTCCCTGACTTATCCTTGACTTATCCCTGACTAAAAATGACCTAATGCACGGAAGAACGATGTCTGTAAAGCCAGCATGGCAATGACCAACAAACTGAAAACGAATGTGATGATATTTTGGTACTACTCATGTAAAGATTTAGAATTTGTTGAGACATCTCAAAATGTAATACCATGTCTAGTAACATCTTGACGACTGACAACTGTAATGTAATCATGCTGCAAATAAAATTCTGATTCATGATTTGAAAAACAAAAAAACAAAAGATTAAATTCCCTGATTTTCCATGTCTGAAATAGACTTTTTTTCTCAAATTCCATGGCATTCCAGAAATGACCAGTGGGAACCTTGCTCAAGGAATATGTATTTATTATTAACCTTGGTCATATCTCGGTCCATTTTGACCACCTTCTCCATATTGGCTCCTGTGCCCAGACGAAAGGGACGTCCCTCCGAGCTGCTGCACGAGATAGAGAGAGATAGAGAGAGAGAGAGAGAGAGAACACAGGTGGTTGTGTATAGCCAGGCCTACCACTGTGTGTGCTACATACTGTGCGCTGCAGGCCCTACCTCAGCAGCGGCTGCAGGACCTCATGAGACGACTGGTCCTCCCTTTTGTGGATGAAGATGGAGAGCTTGCCGTCCACAGCCTCCCCCTCCTCCCCCGCCTCTTTATCAGACTTGAGCGTACCCTTGGAGCTGGCCCGGGACAGGCTGGTGTCTGGCTCAGAGGAGCTGGGGGACAGCAGCGTCTGGCAGCCTGGAGGAGTAGACAGTGCTCCGTGATGACACACTCCCACAGCAGAAACCCTCTATGTAAATGTACACGCCTTATGAGTATTTCATATTAAAGCAGATGGAAGAAATATGAAATAAAAAGCTTTCTGAAATCCGTGGAGTGGCCATGGCTCTCAATTATGTTGAAGAGAAAAGAGTAATTGTTGCGTGTTCTGAGTGCTCTGGAGCTGAGAGTTGTCTTAAGTACAATTCAGAAACACAGTCATCCACTTCAAAAACCTCACTTAGCAACAAGCGCTCCAACAGTGCCCTTCTCATCTCTCCAGCATGCATGGAGAACTAAAGACCTGCCAGAATAGGGCCAGGCCTGAACCTACCAGGCACCACGTAGTCCGCTAGCTTGGCCAGCAGCAGGGCGGCGATGCGGGACGCAGGGTCATTGGCGTCCTGCTGCTCTAGCGTGTCCAGCGTGTTGATGGAGTAGCTCCAGGAGGGCAGGGCCACGTTGCCACAGTCCTCCACGCTCATGAGAGGCAGGGCCGCCCGGCACAGCTGGAGGATGATTAGCACCAGCTTAGGAGACGGCCGCTGGTCCAGCAGCAGGGACAGCAGCTTAGACACGCAGGCCGGCTGACTCAGGATGGCCTTCCCTATGTGGCTCCTGGGGAACGCAATGAGGCAATGACGTCACCAGTTCACAGCTAGCGTGATGCTAACTAGAAACCAGCCGTATAAACATCAATAGACACAAAGGGCAGGGTGTTTTTTATTTACCTCGACAAGTCATTGAGCAGGCTGAGAACGTCCTGTAGGGCATCGTTCCCCGCTGCCTGGTTCCCACAACACTCAGTGGCGCGGGCCAGGTGGTTGGTTAGCAGGCTGGACACCTGCCGTGCCAGGCCAGAGTGCACTGCTTCCGTAGAGCCGCCTTCAAGGAGCGAGAGGAAGGATTACGCCACACATGTACACATTAGATGTGAATGAAGAGTGCTGGAAAGTACCCAAGTTGTGTCCTTCCTTTTCCCGTTGCATTGTAGGAATTGTTGAGCCACAATCGGGTGCATAAATCAAATATAGTTAAGCATAATAATCAGTTAATAAAAGGTATGGTCAATCATTCTTGCTAACTTGCAAACGTCTAAATGCATTGTCATGCAAAGCGTAGTGCTACGGCTTTGTTGATACGAGCGGTGTTCGCCACTTTGTTTATGTTCCAATTTACCGAGCCAGGCCTGAAGTACCGGGTTATTTTTTCCAACACCCACAGAGAACGGTAAGCTAGCGAAATGCCAGGAGACATTTGTTGAATTTGACATAAAGTGTATAAGCTTACATTTAGCTTGCAATAGCTGACTATACCTTTAATTGCACTAATTAGCAAATAAGGAACGATTCTGGATAAAGATCATGTGTTTCCCAGTTAAACCTAACCATAAGCTTGCCTTTAACAGAGTTGTTTGCACTTAAGAGTGAATGCGCCAAGCAATATTCAATATTCTTCTCATTGAATCCCATCCGTTTATGAGCAGCTACAGTGAGTAACCGGCGCCAGAGTCTGCCGTACCTTCCACTTTCTCCCACTCAATGCAGCGATTAGCCAGCACCTGGAAGGCTGCCCAGGCCATGGTGGCCACCCTCTGCTTCTTGGTCTGCTTCTCGTTGGAGCTGCACTCCCTCTGGCCACTAAGGCTACACAGGCGGTCCATGAGCTGGACCAGGCCGCTGCGTACAAGACACTGCTCCTCGCTCCTGTAGGGCAACACACACACGCATACAGTTGAGAGGCAGAGCGAACGCAACAAGCCTGAGCCTGTCATGGCCTATAATGGCATACACAGAGCATTCAACCAAATGCAAGAGGCTGGTCCTGCCTGGTGTAGGGAATAGTGCACAGCATGCCAATGCTGTTGGCACAAGCGATGGGGTAGCGAGCACAGAGTGACACCACGGACGTCATGGTTTCTCCGAAGGCCTCCTGCACCTGCTCCACCATCCCACCACAGGTCAGCTCCTCAATCCTGGACACAGATATTAGCACGTCTTTGATGAAAGTAAACATGTACGCACCGTGAATAACGGGCTTAGTTGATGTATTTATGGTTGTTCTTGCAGATGTTGGTGTAGGAGAGGTTTTCTATCTTTATAGCTGTATACGCAGCTGCTGAATCTTCAGTTTAACTGCGTAAACACACTGATGAGCCAAACCACGATGGCCCTGGGTGGTCCTAATGGGTTAGCATCGGTCTGGTCTGTGGACATCCAGAGCCTTACACAGCAAAGTGTTGTGACGCATAGTCTTTTCTCCCACATCCGACATGTTGACTGTAAGACCCGACTGTTCCGTTACTGTCTAACGTGTCCCAGGCCTTGACATGCACCGCTGTTACAACACAACCAGCCGTGTTGGCCTCATCTGTGAGAAGTCACAACTGGAAATGGTTTGGCTCACCGGTGTGTACAGCTGAAGCACTGTACAAACACACATCTACGTCTGTTGCCGTGGCGCACTGACCTTGGGCCGCCCTGCAGCACCATGGTGACGGGCCCCACCAGGTGTGTTACTCCGCCCACTCTGACGGCGGCGGTGAGAAGCTCTCTCATGTGAACCAGCGCCTGTTTCCTGGTGCTGCCGCGCTTCCAGCGCGTCTGCGCCGCCGACAGGAAGCTGCTGCTGGACACCTGGGGGGAGGGAGCGGAGACCTCAGAGGTCACTGTGTGTGTGTGTGGTGAAGACATACAGCGACGAACGGGGGGCCGCCGGAGGAAGCTCTCGCTTACAGCCTGGTCGGGGGTGGTCCCGATGAACGCGAAGAGCTGTCCCAGCAGAACGCTGTACGTGGGCTTGTCCCGGCTGTCCTCGGCGGCCAGCGACTGCAGCAGGGTGAAGGAGCTGCTGCGGTGGCTGGTCGGGTGGTGGTGGCGCCTCCTGGTGGCAGAGAAAAAAATGACAAAGCAAACAAACCACGAGAGTTGAGTCACCTGGCATTCGCGTGACGTGGAAGACCACGAATAGCGGAAAACACATACCGCTGTGGAGCGTGTGTGAACTCCAGATCCTGGTTGGCAATCATCTCCAAGTCAGAGGGAGCAGACATACTACGGAGAAAGACCGGCTGCTTCACCGTGGGGACCACCGTCTTGGCGTCCGATACGGACTTACAGGCTACAATGACAAGGCACGACGGAGCTCACAGACTACACCAATGTGTTCCAGACAGTGAAGACACATTAAAAAGGAGCATGAACCAGGAGAGACATACCGTATGGTGTACCTGGTCCTGGGGTGCCAGCGGGGGTGGAGGTCAGACTCCTGCAGTGGGGGGCGATGGTGACGTGCAGCAGGAGCTCCGTGCGGTTCATCAGGCTTTTCACCAGGGCTTTGGTTTTGGACAGTGGGGTGCCAGTCTTCACGTGCATGGAGTTCACCTCCTGGAAGAACTTCTCCCTGAAGACATGCAAGAGCTTATAGTCCGGCTGCAGAAGCTATGAACCATGACCCCCCAATAAGAACCAGCTATGTCTTAGAAGAACCAGCAATTAAGCATTTTCATAATATCAGGTAGCAGCATACGTACAAATACAAAATTAGCACAATTAAAAGATGCACATTTTATTAAACTAGATTAAAAAATATATATAAGAAAGAATCTCACAATCCCTTAAAAGGGTCCTGTCTAACATTTTTGTGAGCTACTGGTTCGTGGACATACCAATTCCGTGGCATCTCAATTGGAAGTATTCCGAGAGTGCAGGCAATTATTTTTATTACCTCAGAGCAAGAACAACATTCTCCAAATCGCCGAAATCAAGTGGGACCTCCTTCAAAGAGCAAAGCAACTCCAGCTCCTTAATTTTGTTCTGGTAAAATCAAAACAACACTGTGTGAGTCTCAAAGTGCACAATTAAACAGCATCCTGAGCGGTATTTGTAAAGGTGTGTGTGTGTGTCTGTGTGTGTGTGTGTAGACATGCTTTATTGGACCTCAAAGAAATGGTAGTCATGGAAGAAAGGTGCGTTGTTTTCCAGCTTCCCCTGCTGGGCCTCCTCTACCTCATTCTGCCACTTCTGCTCCAGTTCTGCTACACTCTAGTACAGCACAGAGAAACAAGAACCCATTGAAAACCGTTTAATTCCACTCCATTAAAACACTTTTATAGTGTACACATACTGTAATGGTTTTTCTTTTCTAAGTGATTCTAAATTCAAAATGAAATGTTAAGTGTGAAAAAGTATGCTAATTAATCTACTAGGACCTAATGGATGCAATTCTTCCTTAATTGATATACAAATCAAGGACATTACTTTTCCCAGGCGATTGTTTCAATTTATGCTTTTCTAGTCTAATAGTTTCGGTTGAAGAAATCTGTACGGAGCGAAAATGCCCCAAGCAACAGATTCGATGAGAATGTCCCTTGAATATGAGTTATGGATATTGTAGATAATGATGAATATTTAACCATTAACCAGTTAATTATTAAGATCGCTAATTTGCATTTCACCACAATAAAAATGATTGGCTGGCTACAACATAAGAACATCTCATAATGCTAATGCAACTTATAGCTGCAGGTACGACTTGAGATGCAGAGCTAGCTAAAAAATGTATATGATAATACAATGTAGATATATCAACTAACCATTCCCCCCACCCCTCCCCAATCAGGGGAAATAGGCCCTGATTGGTCGGGATTTTTCAGGAAGTGGCTATCAACTCAAGCAGATTTGATTCACTGATGTTCTACATATTAAATATAAAACCCTACAGTAACTTTAATTGGTCCAGTCTATAGCCTAGCCAATATGTCATCGTAATAACAGCTTTGAAATACCCCCTGCGTTAAAGCATTAGCTGTTATCTGGTGGGTTAACATGATTAACAGGAGATATTTCATTGCGGCAAAACTTTTTCTTTAATGACCTACATGTTCTACATTCTTCAGCTACTGTGTTCACCTGGGATCATCCGAAAATAGCAAGACACACATGCACACACCGTAGTCCTAATAAGTCTTGGAGCACGCCATGCCTAACTGCGTATTGCATTTGGACTGTTTATTAGTGCACCCAATGAACACAGCTCTGGTTTACCTGAAGTTGGCGTTCCATGGCGTTTATCTTCTTGAAGGTCTCTGCCATGATCTTGCAGACAAGATCGTACTCTTCGGCATGCTCCTCGCGGTACTGGTAGTTGACCAGAGATTGTAGGGCGTCCACCAACGTCAAATGTTTGATGACACATGAGACGATGACCTCTTCCATCACGTCTGGCCTGATCACCTCTCTGACCGTCAAGGGACAGGATTGGTTGAGGACAAAAAGGCAACATACCTAAAACGTATTTAGAAAAGAGAGCTTTGTCCTCTTACTTGATACTGGGACGGAACTGTGGACGTGCCCTCCCAGACACCTCTCTGAGCCTTCCCATGATGCCCGGGGGCAAGCGGATACGAGGAAGGTCGAAGTAGGTGCAGGGCATGAGGCCTTGCGGCGGTATGAGGATGTCAGCGGGGTAGGTGAACTCCCTGTCCTCCTCAATGGTGAGGGGTATGGGTGAGGGGCTGGGCGTCAGAGCGGGGGAGATAGCACCGTTGGCCTCCACCTGCCACTGACACCTGAACAAAAACAAAATGGGTCCCTGCTGAAGTCTCAGCACATAATGGAATGCACATTAAATCACCTGAACAACTATATAAAAGCACTGAACATTTAGAACAAAGCCAACATTCCCAGAATTCAAATAAATACATGCGCTCTAGAGGACTCCTGGGCACGTGTTCCCATTTGAGCTGCGTCACCTTTGGAGCAGCTTAGAGCAGAGTAAATCATGGCAGGCTTCTTCTTCCCTCATCACCTCTGGCCCGTTATACAAGATGCGCAGCATAGAGCAAGCTAACACTGACAGACCCAACGCCAGGTCTGCCAGGAAGGGCAGGCCCCCAGAGACATCCTCTGACGACTCCTGGAGGAGGAAGAACAAAGAACACAAATAGCCCATTCAGGATTAGCCACCGCAGATCACATTAAGAAATGCGGTCACGGTCCAAAGACGGTAGCCAAACGTTTGACCTGGGCTCTGACGGTGCAGGAGAATCCCCACATGGCTTTGTCGGGGGTGTTGTGTTCACGGCCACTTCTCATCTCAAAGGAAAAGGTCACAGTGTCGCCTTCGACCTGTGGAAGGACGTGGAACAGGTTGAAGCAATGCAACGTGCGCGCGCGCGTGCGCACGTGCGCACAGTTGTTTCCTTTACCTTGACGAGGTCTTTAGGCCAGCCGGTGCCCAAGACACTGCGACTGCCATACCCAAGTGTGTTTCCTCCATACTCCGTCACTTTCCTGCTATTGGTGTTAGGGCCCGCATAGAAGACCAGCTGAAATAACAGGCACCACATTCAATGGGAAACATACATGTAAATGAACATGGGAACAACAACAGGGGAAGGTATACTTCATGTACGGTGTATTGTGAGGGGGAGCACCTTGTCGTAGTCGTACTGGGAGGAGCAGCGCGAGTCAAAGCGGAGGTACAGGCAGCGTGCTCCCGGTATGTGCACGGTCTCCTTGAACTTGTAGTTGTCTCGCACAGGGTGCACAGTCTCCACCGTCTTCCCAGCAGCCCATGGGGCGGGTATCTTCAGCCCAGTCAGGAAACCCGGCTCTTCCCGTTCATCAAGGATTCTGAAACTGAAAAATAAATAGTAAACACAAATAGTAAACAAATACAAATAGTAAACACCATTCAACAAAGCCGGGCTGCAGACATCCAGGCAACTCCTCTATAACACAGCCCTGGTCAACATACTTGTCTTCGGACGCGGACGGCTTCGTGCCCTGAGCCAAGGAGCCACGCGTAGGCGGGGGTCCCTCTGTGAACAGTGGCGCCTGGGTCTTCAGCAGCAGCGCAGTCTGAGGATCAGAGCGCCACATGCGTTCAATGATGAGCGCACGCTAGAGTCGGGCTTCAATGAGAGCAGCCCGCTGCCACCCACCTGGCTGGTGTACAGCACTAGTTGCACCAGCTGGGGCATGAGAGCGTCGGCCAGCGTCAGGGTCTGCAGGTTGGGGTGCATCAGAGACGTGAGCAGTACGGGCAGCAGGTGTCCCAACATGGTGGCCTTGGTCACCTGCTCTAGGCCTTTCAGCCTGGGAAGGGAGCATGAGAAGATGCCAAGACCATGTAGAATGGAGCAGGGCATTAAACAAAAAAGGGTATAGTCAGTTATCGTCAGCTAGAAGCTAATAAGTGAGCTAATACACTTTTTGTCAATATCTTCTTGCTTTTCGTTATTTTACCGCACTCTGTACGTGCTAAAAAAAACAATCTGGTACTTCTACACAGCCCTGGCTCCGTAAATAAGAGGCCCGGAACACCGCTCACTACAACAATGCCAATTGGCTACGTAATGCATTTCAATGTGTGGGGCGGAGCTTCTCAGGGAATTTGTTTTGATTTGACTTGGAAGTTAGCAAGCGTTCTGGAGAATGACTAACGCTGCAAACAACATTAAACATTAATTGTAAAGGATGAAGCAGGTGAACACTGCATGTCTGCCAGAGAACCTAATATTGGAGCAAGCTTGTTCAATAAACGGTAGAAAAAGCTCCCACCTGTTCTCTCTGTCGGAGATGTCGCTGTTGATGAGAGCGGTTGTCACCTGCTGCAGGGTCTCCAGGACTTCGTCACAGCCCACCAATATCTTGGTGGCCAGAGACAGGATGCTGCTCTGCAGCTCCTGGAAACAACACACACACACACACACACACACACACACAGGCACATGCACTTCTCTCTTAAATCCACTGGTGGAAAGACAGACGACCTTTATAATATACAGCACAGCATTCCTCTTTAGTGAATCTCATCAATAACCCTGATTAGCAATACTTATACAACAAGTATTGTGGAAGGTATTAGCTAAACTAATTTTCATGCCAAGCAAAACAAATAAACACCAATGTCCCATTAAGAAAGAAAATAAATAAATGAATGAATAGGTAGACTGACATCAGTAGGGATACTTAAAAGGGGTGTTTACCTGTACCTTCATTGTTTCCCCTTGCAGGGAGCTGTCACTGTCGTCGTTGTCGTCGGGGCGGATGAGAACGGCGTTGCTGAGCAGGTGATTCTGAACGGCCATGAGGTAGCGCAGACTTGGTGAGACCACCTAACAAGCACCAACGAGGGAAGAAAGCAGCGTGCGGCGTCAGCGCGAACGGTAAGGGTGGGTGGTGTTAATCGGCATGGACGAAACGATCATGCGTACCGGCACGGTGGACAGCAGCTTCTGGAAGTCGTCCCTGGCGACGGTCTGACATTTGGTGATGAGGAGGCAGGATTCCCTGACGACCGTCTTCAGGATGCAGTGCAGCAGTTCATCACTCAGTCTGGAAGTGTGAGACGATCAGGTTACACCACTGCCAGGAAGTGGCATGTATATTGGAGCTAATTTTCATTTAAACGTCGACTCCCGCTGCAAGCTTGCCTATAGTGGTCATCCTCTTCGCTCCCAAATCGGTTCTTCTGTAGCTGGTCAGCCAAGTTGGTCAGGATGACGTCACGCAGTTGGGACAAGCCGGTGTTTCTTTCCCCTGAAGACAATCAGGACACTTATAGGCCTAACCTCCACATAAACACTGG
This sequence comes from Forbesichthys agassizii, assembly GCA_026546735.1. Classification (NCBI taxonomy): domain Eukaryota; kingdom Metazoa; phylum Chordata; class Actinopteri; order Percopsiformes; family Amblyopsidae; genus Forbesichthys; species Forbesichthys agassizii. Next base: position 9,790 of record JAODLL010010894.1, on the reverse strand, counting down.
CGCATGCCGCTGTAGATGAGCGTGTTCGCTGCTCACCTTCTTTTAGAACCAGCTTGAGCAGTTTGTTGAGTTCAGCCTCACCTTGATACAGCGTACCGAGACCCGAGCTTTGAAGAGAGGACATGCGGAACAAGACAGACATTAACACCACTCGCGAGTCCATCTGGTCTGGTGATCCACAGGCATGCCCTAAGACGTGTTGGTGCTCACCTGATAGCCAGGCACACCTCCCTCTGGATCTCCGCTCCTATCTGATCCACAGGAGCCATTAGCAGCTGCCAGAGCAGGAGACCTGAGCGACGCACGCTTTCCCTGTTCTGCTCCGACTGGGGGTTGAAAAACCTGAACACCACCTGGGAAGGCAAAACACCACAACGTGGACATACAGGGCACAAACTGTCAACAGTCATTTACAATAGGATTTACGCAGCTACCGTATATATCGTTGACCTGTGGATTGTTCCGTTGTCATTCAGCTAATGACGGAAATAAGTCATTTGGCCTCGTCTACACTCTTCTCTAGACCGACTAAAGGTCTCAACATACTTGCCGTGTCGGGTGGGACACGCTCGCATCGAGCACTACATACTCGTTACTGTTCAGTTTGTAAATAAAAAGTTAGTGTACTAAATAACAACCATTTCCCTTGTCTTAGTAGTCGAAGCAGACTGGATAGTATAATACGTGTGCATGTCAACGGTGGGTTTCCAATAATCTATATCATCTGTTTTAATTCTGCTTCAACAATTACGCCAAGAATGGCAAAGGCAATGCATATGCTTATTCTTAAAATCTACCAGCCTCTAAGAGAAGTGCACAGACGTGAAGTGACATTTGGACGGGAGGTTTCTGACCTTCGCACAGCAACAGAAATAGGCTATTTTATGTTTTAATTCTGCAGTATTTAGCTGTTAAGCATGGCAACTAAGCAATGCCTATTCTGAAAATATTCACAACTGTGGTTTGCAATCGTTGCCCTGCCCCGATCGCTCGCGATCTAATCTTTCTGGCCGTTCTGCAGGCCATCTGCATGAAGAAGACCCAACATGCCGGACGCGCCAGTTATAAAATATCGGCGGTACGTGCAATGGCTTGCGACAGGCGCGCAGGGTCAACGCACCAGGCCCCGCCCACAAATGTAACGTCATTTTTGGCGACTCCGTCAAGTATAAGCTAGGCTTAACTGACAAGCCGGGGTGAAAGCTGTGGCCATGGCTCTCGGCTGACCTGAAAGACCACCAGAATGCAGCGGATGATGCAGGTGTCCCCGTTGACCATGGCCTTCTCCATGATGTCACAGATGCTGCTGAAGTGGCGAGCCTCCATGGGGTGCTGCTTGCCCAGCAGCGCTCCCAGGGGAAGGCTGCTGCTGCTGGCCGCCAACAGGTTGAGCTGGTGGATGCACATGGCTCCTACATGATGGAGCAGCTGGTTGATCACCTCACCTGTGGCCACCGTCTCCTCTGGAACAGGACGACAAGGCCAAGCGGGTTAGCAAAGTTATGGTACCTCTCTAGGGCTTCAAGTTATACCACGAGATGACAACGCTGAGCGCACCAGCATCTCGAACCAAGACGAATGCTTTGCGGGCCGCGCGTACGCACATTGGCTGGCCTGGCTATAAAAGCAAAGAACTCAGAGCTCAGATTACAACGCACGCATGCACGCACAAACTCAGGATGTCAGGGTTTCCAGACTATGATCTCAGAGAAAATGGCGCTGAGAACAATAGTCGGGTGGAGCCAGGCTAGTGTTCCCCAGCCCTGGTCCTGGAGTACCCCTGCCTTGTTCAACATATTCCTCTATTATCTTACAATTAGCTAGCAATAGCTGACTTTACCTTTAAGCTCGCACAAACACTGTATTCTCTGCCGTGTACCTTTGGGTTCTTTAATGACATGGCTGACACCAAGCCTATGGCACACATGATGAAATGCTTGGTTGCCGGGATTGCACCACTGGTCCATGTAATCACTTGAGCAGGTCCAGATTAAATTGTTCAGGGCATCATAGCAGGCTCCTGTAGAAGCACAGAATACAGGAGTGAGGGTCACATACAACACATTGGCCGTGTGTATTGATTATCCTACTGGAATAGCATGAGCCGAGCTTACCCAACCCTGCCACTTGGGCACCCCTGCCGAGAGAGCTGGCGGGAGCGTCGATGAGGTCTGCGCGACTGCTGAACTGACCGTCGGCAAGGCTGAAGACCAGACTGGAAGCTAGAACTAACCAAAACCAAACATTCACAGTCAACAACAAAACTAGATGTTATGATTGCTCTCCAAATGCCAGGGTGTGGCGAGACCTATGCTTTCATTTTTGACATCAGTTGAAGAAAACAATAATCGCCTAAAAAAAGTAATTCAGTTGATGTGAATACAAACTAACTAACAGACCTACACTACTTGCAGCTACAGGCGTAGTGTACATGATGTTCGGACAATGGCATAATTGACTAAATTAACTTACTTTTGAGAGAGGACAGGCTGCTGGTGCCTCCGAACAGAGAGCGCGTGGCAGAGCTGCCTGACACCCCGGGAGGTGAGGCCAGCATCACCAGGTAGGTGCCGCACACGTACATGGGCGTCTTCCTCAGAGTCTTCAGAGGGAGACCACAGCTGGTGTTGACCACTAGGGACCAGAGAGATCTCGTCAGAATGGATGCCATAGCTCTGAACCATCTTCTGTAAACCTCCCCTCCCACATATTGTGTGGGGTGTCTTCCTACAGGCTCACCAGACTGCTCCTCCTTGACAGTGTTGGTGATGGCGGAGCCTGTGAGGGCGGCCAGCGTGGCGGAGTGTGAGGCTCGGAAACGCGACATGCGGCTCAGCAGAAGCTCGTTTAGACACTTGGAAGACTCGCCCTCCTTGCGAGCAAGGATCACCCTCTCCTGCAGCGCGTCTGCCACGCACAGCCCCATCTGCGCCTGTGTGTGGGAGCAGAGAGGCCCTCAGAGGACGGCCACACTTGGCACAGCCGCGGTTCGAGCTGGCAGACTGGCGTACCCACCGACAAGCGGAAGACGTCCATGAAAACAGAATGGCCTTTCTGGGTCTTCTCATTGAGGCTGGCGGGGGACCACACCCAGTACAGGTAGGTCCCGTCGGAGCACAGGTGCAGTGTGGTCACGCTGACGCCCACGGGAAAGTGGTGAGGCGGCATGGGGACGATCTGGCACACCTGCAGTGGGCCAGCCAGACAGTCAAGAGGTTTGACACCACAAGGCTTACCGCAGCAGTGGTGAATGGATACAGATGGCGGCGTGGAATGAAAGGCTACCTGGAGAGTGAAGGGGTCGATGACCTGGCACAGCTGATGCGGTTTTCCATCGAAGGACGCGGGCCGGTGTAAGAGACGCCCACTGCTGAATACAACCCAGCCGGGCTCCAACTCCTCATTGCGACAATACACAAAACCCCTAGGAAAACACAGAGACTGTATTTATGAAATGCATGAAATGCACCTCTCCCTTCAATGCCATAGGGTGCTCCCTCCGAAGTTCCACCCCACAAACACGTACACACCGGAAATGCATTGCAAAAGCTAGGATATTATTGTTGTGTGCGGTCTGCACCATTTTGTTTATGCTCCTATTTGTAAAGCCAGGGATGTGTAACGTTTTCAGCACGCACAGAGATAATGTAAGATAACGGACCGGACAAAATTGACAAAAAGTATAATAGCTTACAATCGCTATGCGCGACATTACATTTTATTCCATCAAAACACAAAATGGATTCGGTGATCATTCATGGTCGTAGCAGTGCAGCAATAACATCATCAATATGCTGGCTGAGTCACAGTTCTCTACAGCTACACGCATCATGTTACGTTCCTTGCTACTTGAGTGTCCTCCTTTTCAAATACTCTCAGACAGGCCTGTGTTTAGCTGTGGAGACACATTGGCAAGTGTGCTCACTAGCTATGCTGACAGACACAGATAAAAGCACCACATCTTGTGTATAGAACATGCCTCTAGCAGTACAACCAGAGCCCACAAAACCGCCGTTTCCCATGAAACCTTTCATATGAAACTTCCAACCAGAGGCACGATCATCAGAGCGGAAGCATGTGATTATTGACTTGGGGTACGGAAGGCACCAGCTCACGGTAGATGTTGTACGCCTCCCTTGGGAGGGATAAGGAGTATTTATAGTGTCTCGCTCACATAAACTGTCTGTCTGTCTCTAGCTGCGGCTGTCTCTCTCTCCTTCCCTGAGTGCTGCAGATATGGAAGGCAGAAGCTGGAGAGGCAGGGGGTCATATTACCTCAGGGTCCCGTGTAAACCAGAGCCCAGCTTGCTGAGTCCTCTCCCAAAGGAATTAGTGGTGTACAGATAGAGTCCATCTGTTGCAAGGCAGCGTCCCAGGTCTGTGTCTGCATGACACACACAGAAAGAGAAAGAGAAAGAGAAAGAGAGAGAGAGAGAGAGAGAGAGAGAGCGCTCAGTCTGGTAATGATAAACAGATGGGACAGTTAAATGTGTGTGAATGGTGGCATTAGCACAGGAACTAATAGGGGAATACATAAGAAGAAAATTTGGGAAAATGACTGGTGGGTAGGGCGTGTCCATTGTTATTGACCTGTCGAGGAATTCAATATCCTACAGCACAAGAAAGTAAGCACAACAGTTGTAAATGGCCGATATACATACAGTATAGCAACATGTAAAAGTACTGACTTGCTGTAGCAGTCATAAACCTTTAGCACTCACATACTGCTCTCTTACAGTATAAGCAGCGCTCTCCAATGCTACTTAATGCATACATGCCCTGATCATCATCTTGCAGAGCTCTACAAGGTCAGCAGATCGATTGCTGTAAAAAAGTGAGAGCTCTTCACTGCACTGTCCCCTGAACCTCTCAGTCGCCACTCGCCAGGCTTCTCTCCGATGGTTTCAGCAGAAAACCCTTTCTGTCCTCACCACTCTCCCAGCGTGCTAAATGAGCCCTGCACATAACCAATTCACTCTTGCAGCCTCTTCATCGAGACTCACACTGGATGCATTACAGACAAAGACTCCAGACATTCCAGACAAGTCAATTATCTAAAGGTGGATGAATAAATAATTCTAAGAGGGCAAATAGGACAGACCACAGTCCATTTCTCTGCAAGGTAAATAGAATTGTTTAAGTACTGTACATCATTACATACGTCGTTCAAAATTCCAAGTTGAAAATGATTTTAGGATTGTGCAAATGTACAGAGAACTGCACCTAACAGAACCCAGAAATAGCACCAGTCAACTGGCGGTATTTCAACATTTACTCTTAGACGACGAATGAGGCTACTGATCAAATGCTTAGGAAAGAAAACAGCATTCACCTTTGCTCTCTGCTCCGCCTGCAGTACTGTCAGGCGTGGGCAACATGTCTTCAAATCCCCAGGATACACCGTGTTTCCCCCCTAACAGGCAGGACGGAGAGCCCGGCCCTCCCTCTAGGACCAGCAGTCTGTCGTGTGGGAGAGACAAAGAGGTCACACATCCACAGACCTAGTGAGAAACCCATGTCGTCACAAAAAGGCACAGGAACACAGACTCACCGGTACAGTACATCCGCTACAGGGAGATGTCCCAAGTCAGACTGTTTCTGCAGCAAGTGAACCGTGTGGATGAAGGTCTTCAGGGATCCCCTAAATCACAGTTCAGGGTTTATTTATTAATTAAGTAAAACCACATTGTGTCAATGTAAACTATTTGACAACTTAACTTATGTATGTATTGAGAATCTTACTTAAAAAAAAACAACAACATAAAATGCACCTTAATTTACCTGTAAGCAAGATGCCTAACCCCCTACCCCCCCAACTGCACCCAGTGGTTGGTCGCACCTTGCATGGCGGCAATCACCATTGGTGTGAGAATGGGTGAATGTGAAGCAAAATAATGTAAATATAAGTCCATTTACCATAGCCTCTACATGAGCCACACAAAGACTGGAGTTCTGCTTTTGACAAGTCAAGCTTAGTTGTCAACAGCAAAAGCCCATGAACAGGCAACATGGTAATAAAAACAAATAGAAAGAAACCCAAAATTATTTGCAACACAGATGATACTTATGTATTCATTCAGAATAGCAAACTCTGGTATAGGATTGCAAATTGCAAAACTAACTAACGTAGATGTGTTTTATCTGCATGCACTGCTGCATGCACTGCACTGAATACAGTTGGTGCAGCTTCTGACCAATCATGTTTATTTGCTGTCAATAATCAAGCCCTTTGTCCCCCCCCTCCCCACAAGACATTTTGGTGGATCGCCAAGTGCGACTTCAAAATGACAATGCAGAGCTGTATTCACACAAAAGGTGTCTGACTGAGACTGACTGTACGGTGGTGTACACTAAGACAAAGACAACAATGTTCCCACGCTGGATTGGTGAGGCTGTGTGGGAGAGGGAGCAGAGGGAAGGTTCTAGACTCACCTGGCACAGGCCAGGGCTACGAGGGCGGCAGCAGCGTTCTCCCTCTGCCTGTGTGCCTGAAGCACGGCGTGGGAGTCGGGGGCCGTGTGCTGGCTGCCGTCCTCCAGCCAGGAGCACAGGAGCCCCTCCAGGCCGTTGAGGCAGTCGGCAGGCTCTTTGCTGAGGCTGAGGGGCTGGCAGTCCCGCAGGCAGGCCAGCAGCACCTCCGCCGTCACCCCGCACAGAGCCGGGTCGCTGCGGCTCTGTGACTGGAGCAGGGGGAAGACCAGGAGCAGGCCCACGCGGGAAGTAAAGGGTGCCTGCTCGGGCTGCTGGAGCAGGCCTTGCCGCTTGAGCAGGTTCAGGGCCTCCTCGTCGGCGCCGCCGGCACCCTCGCGCTCCTGCTGCTCTTCCAGGGCCAGCTGCCGCTGCGCCCCCCACAGGCCACGCAGGGCATTGAGGCGGTACTCCAGTAGGCGAGCGTATGCATTGCTCTGGTTGCCACAGACGGCGCGCAGCCGCTCAGCCAACTCCGCTGGGTTCTTTGACTCGAAGGTTAGGATCTAGGGTGGAGGAGCGCAGGGGGAGGGCAGGGGAGAAGACAGAGATAACGTACAGTACTAACAGCACCCATTGCATTCAGCCCGCTACTGAGCAATTGGTCTGGTCTGCACACAAATCCAATTTGTTACGTGAGAGGGCAGATTCACTCTGAATCAAGTATGTAAGTGTATGTTTGGGAAGTTGGTCGAAGTGAACAAAAAAAGCATGGAATTATAGATTTGAGCTCACCACATTGAAATCACTAATCCATATCTTTTTTTTGAATACTACTACTATAAAGTATTGTTCAAACATGTTAAAAACACATGTGGGTAAGTCTATCACAAGACAGAACAGGACACTTTTTATACCCAGCACCTCAGATATTGATTACACCAGGAATTGTGGACTAGGAAAAAAACATTATGGCATTTAGCAGGGCAAATCTGCATTGACTGCAAGGACTTCTGAAATGCTACATATAACATTAACAGCCCTTAATACTGGAAGACACTAGGTCTTATCCGCTTTGAGTTTCAAAGATATTTGCCCACATTTTCAAATGTGTCCCAGCATATTTGAAACTCAAGAAGTCATCTCACAAAAGAAAAAAAGAAAGAAGAATGTCTTTATTTGGAAACTACATTAAGGACCTAAACATAAACTAAATAAATAAACATGGATATTACATCTTGATAACAAACACTGGCTTTCTAAAATACTGATAATAATAATAATAATAATAATAATAATAAACATTTATATTTGAGTATTGCCAAAGCCATAAACTGATAGTAAGGCAACAGTACAGTGGTTGGTGGTGCTTAGGTGTTTACTAAAAATGCACCATATGAGCATATTATAATATGGGCTACATGATCAAATTATTTGATAAAGGTGAGTGTGCAATGCATGCAGAATTCATGCTTAAGAATAAAGCCTTTGTTCTTGTGGAGTTAGAGAAAATATAATGTATATAACGTATTTATATGTACGTATAACCCCAACTTAAATCCATTGAGCTTGTCTACTCGTATGCATACAGTAGCTCTCCACCTTATATAAATTAAGTCAAGCAAGCAAAAGAAATGGAGCTACAAGGTGAAACGCCTTGATGTACCTAAATACAGTCCCATACATGTGGAACAGATCACCCACATTGAAGTTGTGTAGTACCATCATAAAGTATCCATTCAGGCTGCTCAATGCTGCTGTAAGCTAGTACACTATCTTTATATTAATGACAAACACAATACATAATAGCCTAGTAATAAAATAATAATACAAATCTATAAAGATATCCCAAAATTGATCAAATAGAATTGTTCCTGTTTAATGCAAAGAAGATAACTTGATGCAGAACATGCCATATTATGGATCGGAGGCCTCTTGTTTGGCAGTAAGTAAAACAGACAGATTATTCAAGGCTTATATAGGATATACACACATATATTCCCTATATACATACACTAAAATACTAATAAATAAATAATAACATAGAAAAAATGCATAATTTGGTCTCTGCCTTTCAGAATAAAATGGTCCTCAGCAGGGTCAGATCATGATCTCAGTCACATATCAAACATCTGAAAGCATCCAATTTGAATGTAATTTCAAAAAGAATAAGATTGGTTTTAACAGACAGGAGATACCCATCAAAAATACTGCAGTAAGTGGTCAGTTAAGTAAGCGGTTGACTTTGTTTTAACTTTGTCAGCTAGGCAAATGTACACAACTGTGGTAGGCGTATTTGCTTATCTGTCCTGTCTGCTTGTTTCCTCTAATGGCTGTGCTACAGTAGCTGTTAGATATGAGGTGCAATGCTAGCTAGAATCCCTGAAGATGGTGCATTAGCAGTCAATTAGTTTAGCTAAAACAGTGGGGATTCCCTATTATTATTGTATGCCTGTGAGTGGTCTGTATTTGATCAACATGACATAGTACCGGTAGGCCTATATGCTTTCATTTCTGGATCTGTATGTCAACACAGTCAAGAGGTAAAGTAAACAACCTTAACATATTTCTTGAAATAACGGTTTGAGAGGTGAGAACCAGGGGGTATATATAAATATGTATAGTATAAGTATAATATAAACCATGACCATGCTTTCTGCACAGTGTCTCCCAGGCTATGGAACGCTCTCTCTCTTGCCTTAAGAGCTATGTGGCCACTTTTAAATCACACCTTAAGATGCATCTTTTTAGACAAGCTTTTCATTAGCATTTGATGTTATGATGTATGCTGCTTTTATAATGTATTGTGTGTTTTGTTTTTGTTGGTAATTGCTATATAAATAAAAATGTACTTACTTACATACGGTTTAAAATAAATACAAATATAACATAAAAAACACCATATACATTTCTCAATGCCAAATGCCTAACCCTATTGGCAATAGAAAGAGCTCATTAAGAGCTTTAATTTGATATATAAATCTCTGTTTCACTCAAAATGTCACAGCCCTTCAAGTTCTCACCCCTGGTTCTCACCCCTCAGTTTGATATGTTATCTAGATTCTTTATGAAAGTGAAATATCTTTGAATATTACATATATAATTTAAAATTTAGTACCATACCAATTAGACATTACAGGACTAGAGGTACATTACAAAATGAATTGGTGTTTATTTCACTGTGTAGGTCTATGCTATATACTGTAGACTTGCATCATACACACTAACGGTATAACATGCAACAGTACATGCCATGTAGACTTACAAGTAGCCTACTGTTGGTTATATAGTACATACACAAACACTCCATCCATCTTCTCCCGCTTATCCGGAGTCGGGTCGCGGGGACAGCAGCTTCAGCAAGGGACCCCAAACTTCCCTT
>JAODLL010010883.1:0-29927 GCA_026546735.1 Forbesichthys agassizii | reverse complement strand
TTTAGATCCGGGAGGCCGTTCCTCCCAATCACACCTCTCCAGGTGTCTCCATCATTGCCCACGTGCGCGTTGAAGTCATCCAGTAGAACTATGGAGTCCCCTACTTGAGCCCCATACAGGACTCCATTCAGGGACTCCAGGAAGGCCTGGTCTTTATTCATGTAATGAAAAAATAATTCAGGAACCTGGTGACTTAAAAAAGTATTTCAGAAAATAATCAGAATTTATTTTTTAATTTGAGTACGCCACCATTTAAAACTGCCAACATTAAGAACCTAATCCTAGTTAGTTAGCTAAATTACTACCAATTGTAGCGTAGGGTAGACGTTTTTATTTTCTAAACAAAGAAAATATTGCTGCTTGTACCTGACCCCTACGGCTCTGGGCTGCTTTGCAAATGAATCCGTAAAATAATTAAATATTAACTGATTGCGATCTGTAACCCGGTGACCGACTTGTATTATTACGGTTTTCACAGGGAACCGACATTTTGCCTAATTAACTGCATTTATATAGCGCTTTTATCCAAAGCTCTTTACAGTATTTTGCCTCACTATTTTGCCTATTTTTTTTTTTTTTTTTTGCATAGTGCAGCCAATAGCGGTCGAAACTATGTTCGGGAAATCCCACAATTGTCCCTTTGGCCATTCGGACCCTGCTTTAAAGTAATGGTCAGTTTTCAAATAAGCAAGTCAATTTCATGTTTTGGGGGGTCACTGGCAAAATGTTGGATTAACCCTTTTAAGAGTAACACAATTGGGTTATAAAGTATAAGTAGCCTACAAGCAGATTTATATAACACTTTAATCTTTAATCTTCTGGCCACTCAAAGCGCTTTACTGTATACTGTACCATTACATTAGAATTAAACCTAAATCAATTTTCATAAGAAATAAATGCAAAAGAGAAAAACATTTTCTAGGGTTTAGGCGTTACAAGTTTATAGAAATGTATAGTATAACAATTGAGTTCAGTAAGGCTCATTTGTAAGTCTTAAAGGGGATTTTTCCACTGCCACTGATCTCACAAACTAAATTAGGACAAAACTTAATAATTAAAAGCCCCAATATGGACAACATTTGTATGTTTTACAATGTTTCTTGACAGTTAATCAAAGACATAAAAAATAAATACAAAATTATAGTTAACAAATAGTACAAATAGTAACAGTCAGTGCAGTTTAATTTCAGAATACCTTCAATAATAGTATGACAGCTAGTATAATAATGTAGCCACTATGCAAGGACTGTTGATTTTTAATGCATGTATTTGATAGATGTTTGAATTTCTTTATTATTTCTTATTGTTGTTAATCTAAATCAAATGTGGTATCTCTTGATATTTATCTATGTATCCCACTTTAAATTTTGTAATGCAAACATTATATTTTCATTATGTAGTCAGCCCCAAAATGAATGATGCAATGTTTGAAAAATATAATACACAGTTGAAATTTCTTGAAACTCTCACCATTCCATTAGAATCCAGTTATGTCTTGGATAAACGGATTGAACAGAGAAAAAAACAAATCATTCTCTATTACTATACGCTATGTATACGTATACTATTTATATGTATACACTATATATTATATTGCTTCAAAACATGAGTAGGCCTACATAATGTAGTAGTTGTAATAGTAGCATTTTTATGATAGTAGCTAAATCTCTATTCTGTCAAACTTACACATTTCAATACATAAATGATGCATTATTTATATATTTTATATATTTTATTTATTTTTATTCAAATCATTTTTATGCTAATGTGGATGTATTTCTCTCAAGCATATCTAATGAACAGGAATAAGTGTGTGAACATTTTTAAACTTATACAGTTGTTTGAATACACACAATAAACATCATCTTGGTTAAATTGACATTGAATTGTTTTGTCATATTTACACATTATTTTCCATTATTGTTCTATACATGTCAGATACTCATCAAAGAAAACATGCAATTGGATAAGTGTATTAAATATACACATTTGACAATTTCTCAAAATAAACCATGCCTAATTAGCAAGGTATTGGACCATGTCGTATTTAATGTTGTTTTTTGTTATTTTCAGCATTGCAACATTTTAATTACCTGTTGATATGTTGATATGCCTCTTAGACTATGTCTAATTAAAATAACAGGTTGTTTGTGTGTTTGTACAGATGTCTGTCAGATTAGACATTTGGGAGTTAAGCAGGCACAAAAACATGTGGTGAGTTTGCCTTAGGCCTACTGTAACTCTGTTTGTCTTTCACACCCAAGGCCTTCAGACCCCAGCAAACTATAAACGTATTGGAAACATACCTAATAAGTTGCATCATGGTCCCTTAAGACCAATTCTGCTGAACCTGAGTCCTTGGCTAAGCATGGGGCATAATCTTTGGCCTTAGCTCAACATTCTTACTATAATAAAATAATGTTATTATAATAACACACACAATAACAGGCATAGACAGTGTTTTGCGCCTAGCATTAGAAATAGTTATCACTATATTTATCACTTTATTGATATTCCAGATATCTAGATGTAAACCAAATACCAGCATAATAAACAGTTAATTCCCCATGCCTAAGTTAGTATCAGTGTTTTCTAGTAGTGAATGTTTACTAGTAGTAAATAGTAAACATTGTAGTTGTCTAAGGGGTCTGCTAAAATACAATACTTATCTGATCCCAAAGTGTGTTTTTTTAACAGATAAGTGTAGGAAGGTCTTTATCATACTATTGTCTTTTTATTAATATGAATAATGTCTCCATTGCCATATAAGAACATCTATGTAATGTTTTTTATACAAGTTTAGCCCAGTTTAGCAAATGACTGGAACGTTAACATATTCTAGACTATATTGCCATCTGGTGGCAACAACCTGCAATTGTCTACACAGGCTATATTTTCCCTAGTCTATATATATTCTAAATATCTTTCCATTTGTCAATATAAAACGTTACCACCAGAATATAAGGTTTTAAGAATTGTAATAAAACATACAAAAAAAGTATTGGGCAACAGGAAGTGTGTGGTCTGGTAACCAGACAAGTATTCCTGATTCTAGCAACATTATGTTGTCAAAGGGGAATGGTGGCTTTAAACTGTGTTTTGCTTTTCATCCATCAGAAAAATCCCATACTGATAAAAAAAAGTATATCAAATCAAACTACCTGTAGTTTTCTGTAATGTTTTGTTTTACTTGAATTATGCTTACAGAGAAATACAATGTAACTCTTTATGTATAATTAAAGTTTTTATAATCTAGCAAATTATGTGTCATATATATATATATATATATAAATATGTTTGGAAAGGAGATATGTTTTCAGCAGCTGTTTTCTCCCATCCAACAGCAAAATTATTTATTTTAAATGTCAAAGTGGAAAAATCTGAATGGCATATCTGGAATTTAGAGTAATCTGAGTTTGGAAAAGAGTGCGGAGAGACTTTATTGTTGTTGTTGTTTGTTGTTTGGTTAAATGAGATAGAAAATAACATAACAAAACACAAATAATCATTATATACTTAATCAAACAACACATCTCTTCATTTGAATACATATTGATGTTGATACTTAGTAAAGTAAAGTGTGCATTTAGTTTAATCTTTAAAACGACAACAATTTTTAGTCTTTATTACAGTATATTAGTTAACAAAGGTGATTATCTGTAGCCTAAATTGTGGCAGCTGGTGCTGAATAGCCTGTGTCCCTCGTGTTTTAGTGGTTTATTTTTCATAAGAACACCGGCCCTCAGTCTGGTGGATAGGGCCTTTCATTAGACTTCAAAACTAATTAAAATCTCTCACCAAACACCAGATGAGCCAGTTTGTCATCACCCAAGGCCCAGATGTCATCACTTTAGTGGAAACACATACCTGCCTTTGCTTGCCCAGCATGGTTCCTTTCCTAACCACCTGTGTCAAAAGTAAATTGGCAGGCCTTGGATGATGCCATCTCTCTATGGTATCAAAACAATAACAGTTTAACAGCTTCTCAATTCTTGTGTTACGGTTCGTTGCATGCTGTTATTTGTAGCTGATTAAAACAACACCTTAACTACCCTAGAGTGACTCCATGGATTTGGAGGTAATTTCCCAAGTGTTCAAGTTCACAAACAGTCAGCAGGCTTGTTTGTGAACCTAGTACTCAAGGGGACATGTCAATGTAATTGTTTTGAGATGTTTAACTCCCTCCCCTAAAAATGAACTCCCTTATTTCTTCTTTTAAAAAATATTTTTAGTGTGGAATTATCATAATATGTTTTTTAGATGTTAATTTGTTAACAAATGTAATACATAAATGAAAAACATTTTTTATTTATATTGTGAAAAGCAGTAGACTTAGAATATTTATTTCAGTTCTTATACTGTTTTTGCAACTAGATTGATTAAAAGAAAACAATATGTAATAGGCCAAGAATAATATGTGTAGGCATGCCTCATACATGCCAGTAATGAATTCTAATAATATACCAATACACTAATATTTTTTATTTTAATTCTCACCCTATAACAACAATATGCCTGCTGATGTATATCTTGCCTGTAATTTTAATGCAGTTTAACAGTTTAATGCTTTTGACATGTGGTCATGACCTCTGGTGAACAATCCTTCTTATTATATTGAGCCTTCCTCTCTAGGCTACTTCATCTACAACCAATAAAGACAGAATGAGCAGCAAATTATTAATCATTCAACTATTAGAATCCTAAACTTCAGTAATGTACTGTGGTATAGGCCTACTGTGGCATTCACATTTTAAGATGTTTTTTCCCAATGTAAGTTACAGTTGACGTTGCTCAGGGATGACTGAGAGATGACCACCCTTTCCACTAGCACGCCCATATGTTTTAACATGTCTAATAATAATAATAATATAATTATTATATTATAATATCGTTTTTGGAGTTTTTGGAAATTACATTAATCGAGTCGGCTAGACACAAAAGCATGAATATGTTTTTCTGCATCTTTTCGATTTAATATTAATCAAACTTTAGATATATTTCTAAGATTAAGCACTTATATTGTCATTACCCTGTTGACCTAAAACTTAGATCTGAGTCCAACACAACCCCAAGACTGGTAACCTCACAATGATATATGAATGTATTGCTTCTGGGGAAACATATTTTTTAAATATAGTATACATTGCAATTGCTGTTCCACATGGGGTTCAACACGTCAGAATACAAACGTTAGAATACAAACAGGACACACATGCAAAATATAATGCACATTTTTTTGTACCACAGCATTTCGGACAGATTACATAATGAAATTTTGCTGTTTCACACACATTTTAGGATTTGTATTTGTATGTCCTATAGCTTTCTATTGATAAAAACACTGACAATTTTAACTTTTGTCAAAGTTTTGAAATCTTTGACGGATTGTGGCCTAATCGTTTAACTTTCAAGTTTAATTATAAATTAAATACATTAGCGCAGATAATGAAAGAATCACATCTATTGTCTGCAGTACAACTGACAGCCACATATATACACAGTTTTGATTTAGGCCAGTAACATTCAGATGTATACAGAACTTTCTGATGCTGAAAACATTTGACAGATATATGCGGGGAATGAAAAATGCAGTTTTCTTATTACTGACTGAACATCTGTGAGTGACATCATAATGTCCCCCTGTCCGAGGACATGGTGCTTGAGAGGAGAAACACAAACCAAGGTATTACAAATGACCTAAACCTCTGCAACATACAATACAGTAGCTATAATGTTAAGATAATGATGTTGGCCTAACCTTGACATTAACTTCATCAAGACAACAGTTGATACTAACATTTCCACCACCATTCAAAGGCAGTCCTCCCTCTAGTGGCCATACAGAAGACTGCCCTTGTTTGGAAGAAAGTGGCACAAGCAACTCATTATTTGAACAGTATAATTCATCAGATGGGTATATGGATTCAATTCCACTTTATTGCAGACCCTTGGGTCCATATCATCAAACAAAACAACAGGGAGACAACAATAATGCAAGTATCATTTACAATACATATAACTACACTATAATGGCAGTTTATCATAAAAAGCACTAATATTTAAAAACATACAGACAAGTATTCCAGTGTGTCCAGAAGCAAGAGAAATACATTGTGTCACTCAGCACAGGCTCAGTTAAAACCAGTGTATTACATTTTTTTTATCAATCAGCGTAAACACAAATATATACATTATGTTCCTCAGAAGGGCATTAAAAGTGGGAACATTACTCAACACAAACATATAACTTGCACATGTCAATCTCGGTATCTTTAATAAGATTCTATATTAGTCATTGTATGCTACCTGAAGCTTTTTCACCTTTGCTTTACTATACAAGCACCACAGATGAGCTGTATAGAATGGAGTGCAGTAAACTTTGAATAGTGCTGTTTAAACATCATCTGTGCACATGTGAAATTTGCATGCCAGCAAATTGGCTTGTGCATACAATTTGCAGCATTGGCGCTGCACGTAATCATTATAACATAAGTCGTTTCTGATTATATGACCCAAATATCTGACTTTGCTAGCCACATGTACTGTAGCACTTGGGCTGCCATAACAAATGAAGGCAAAGTTAGCTTCTGATCTTTTTTAGTTCTAACAATCACGATAACACTATTTTTAGAGTTAAATGTTATGTCATACTGAACGCCATAGGTTGAGCAAAGTCTAAGCAGTTGACTTAGACTTTTTGATTGATAATGAGTAAATATATTTGTAGGAATCATATTATGGTCCATAAATTAAGCCTCAAATGAATTGAAATCCGCATTGAAGCTTGTTTATTTGTCTGTCTCTCTCTGTCATTATGTACTACGGTCCTTTGTCCTGTTTGTCTGTCCATTTAAAAAGTTATCTAATAGAATACCCTAAAATATGATGTACCCATGGGCTTCAAATACAACACTTGCCATATCCCAGAAGGAATACATCACGTTAGTGTATAGTTGCAATCCCATCATTGTGACTGTAATCATTGTTACCCCCTCTTCCCTTTCCCCCAGAGAGCAGAGGGTTAGAGACTGAGATCTTTAGGGGCTCACTTGCAGGGAAATTAGTATCACATGCTGCTATTCTGCCTTTGTGTGTTTCCATCCCCAACTGCATTACACATAGGGACGTATTAAGTTAAACAATAATAAAAGATGTGGCCTTGGGCAACATTCACCAGCTCTTTACACCACACACTCTTCTTTGTTGTATAGCCTGCAGTGTTTGTTCTGCTAATGATTCTAAAAATTGAAAGGTAGTAAACTCCATACTGGGCTAACAGGTGACAGGTTTGTCATTCATGGAGCCCTATTCAAAGTTCAGAGGTCACTTTTGCACAATATTCTGTTGTAAATCTATGGTAGGCTATACAGTGAAGCTTTCAGTTCAGACCCTTAATCATTTCCTTGGTTATCCTGTGTGTGTTTACGTGTGTGTGTTTGTACAGTATGTGCGTGCGTGCGTGTATGTGTGTGGGTGTGTGTGTGTGTGAATAGTATGTGTTTATACGTGTATTTTAGGTACACTAGCAGGTAACTGAGGGGATGTGAACAGGGAGTCTGCTTTCCGCTTTACATCACTAAAGGATGAGTAAGGCCCAGTCAGGCATGAGATTGATTAGCAGCCGCTGTCTTACCACATTATGATCAAATTACTATTTCTTTTTGTTATTGAATCTGCTTGTTGAATCGAAATGGTATCTTTCCATTGATCAAAAGCCTAAGGGAGATCAATTATGTATAGTGATATGAAGGTAGTTCATATAACAGGCATTGTATCAGGTGCTGAAAAGAGATGAATGTATGTTCGTCTTGGAATTATGCTATTTCTCACAACCTGAAGAAATATGTGTATTTGGCTGCTAAATGGCAAGAATTCTGGCAGGAGTGTTTTATTAAGTACTGGGGTGAAGGTTAGATTAGGTTATGTTATATTGTATTTTGCAGTAACAAGAGATTACCATTTAATTTGGTTGGTGGATTTTGTACACCTCTAAATTG
Source organism: Forbesichthys agassizii (assembly GCA_026546735.1). NCBI lineage: Eukaryota > Metazoa > Chordata > Actinopteri > Percopsiformes > Amblyopsidae > Forbesichthys > Forbesichthys agassizii. The sequence continues at coordinate 21,930 of JAODLL010010883.1, read as the reverse complement.
AACTATATTATTGTTGTTTGCATATTTAGACTTATTGACCTTTAAATAGAGAAATGATACATGTTTGGCCTTTGTGGTGCTTTGGGTTTGGCCTTTTGTGTGTGCTGTTGCCTGGACGTTTCATCCCTCTTTTTAAAACCCAGGCACAGACTCAGACCCAGACCCAGGAATGCAAGCCTATTCCTGGGTCTGGGTCCCTGCCCGTGCTCCACAGGCAGGGGGACATCATTCTGGGGGGTCTGTTTTCTCTGCATGACATGGTGGTGGATCCCGACGTGAGCTTCACCGCTGCACCTCCACAGCAGCGCTGCACCAGGTACTGGTCACATGTTAGCCTCACAATGTATACCTCCTTGTTTTACCTATCGCCTCCCTTCAGGTTTAACCTCCGGACATTCCGCTGGATGCAGACGATGATGTTTGCCATCGAGGAGATCAACAGGGAGGACCAGCTGCTCCCCAACATCACTCTAGGCTACAAGATCTATGACTCCTGCAGTACACCCTACCAAGCTCTGAAGGCTGCCATGGAGCTAATGGGCACTGAACAGGACGTGGCGTATGAGGGGGAGAAGTATGACCAAGGCAGGTGTGGTGGGACTGTCCCGGTGGTGGTAGGGGACGGGGGCTCCACACAGTCTTTGGTTGTGGCTCGTTTTCTTGGCGTCTTCCAGGTGCCACAGGTAAGAGCCTCATAGCCTTTAAAGGTAACACACAAAGCTGATAACCTGACCCTGAAATAGGGATGGCTGCTCATATACGGTAACAGTGTTGCAGCAGGCACCGGTGTTAAAAGTGTTTTCTTTCTAATTCTTCTAAGATTTGAATGTGGCTTTTGTCTTTTCTTGTATTTTCATATCAGATTAGTTATTTTTCTAGCTGCGCTTGTCTCAGTAACAAGAAAGATTTCCCTGCCTTCTTAAGGACCATGCCCAGTGACATTTTCCAGGTTAGCAAATAGTAAATTGCTGTTCTCGCTGTTCTAACATAAGTTGGCAATTGTCTGTCTAATAATGATTCTCTCTCTCTCTCTCTCTCTCTCTCTCTCTCTCTCTCTCTCTCTCTCTCTCTCTCTCTCTGTCTGTAGGTGGATGCACTAGTGCAGCTTGTAAAGCATTTTGGCTGGACCTGGGTGGGTGTGGTTGCAGGGGACGATGCCTACGGACGTGGGGGAGCAAATCACTTTGTAGATAAGGTGATTGCAGCGTTCAGCAAAGACACTACTAATTCAACAACAAAACAAGCTACACGCACAATCTCACGTTGAAGCTGTTTTCCCATTGCTCTCACAGGTTCAGACGTTAGGTGCTTGTGTTGCTCTCTACAAGATCATCCCAAAGAACCATGCCGGGGCAGCCATGTCTGATATTGTTTCCAAGATACGGTCGTCTGGGGCGCAGGTGGTTCTGGTGTTTGCAGTTGAGCAAGATGCTGCTGCACTGTTTGATGAGGCACACAGGCATGAAGCTATGACTTACATATGTTTGCTCTTCAGAAATACACTGTAATGCACAGTATGTCATTACAAATATGTATTTTGTTATTGTGGCAGTCACTATCTTTTAGCAATACTGCGATAATAAGGAGCCTAACAAATCAATGCAACACACAATACTGTATTTTTCAGTCATGGGTTGCTGGGGATCCAGTGGCTGGCCAGCGAGGCATGGAGCACTACTTCAGTCCTATCCAACCCTACCAGATACCACCACATCCTTCAGGGGTCTATGGGTTTTGCTATCCGTAAAGCAGACATCCCCGGGCTTCAGGACTTTCTCCTCCGTCTCCATCCTTCCAACCCAGATGCGTCCAAGGACCCGTTCCTGGTCCCCTTCTGGGAAGAGGTGTTCGGCTGCAGCCTCGGCATGGGTGCTGAGAGCCAGGGCGGTATGGGCGGTGGCAGCGTTAAGCCACCATGCTCTGGGTCTGAGGAGCTGAGGAATGTGAGCAACATTTATTCAGATGTATCTCAGTTGAGGATCTCCTACAATGTTTACAAGGCTGTGTATGCCATTGCCCACGCACTCAAGAGCACGATGAGCTGTCAGAAAGAGATGGGGCCATTGCCCCTACAACCCTATCTAGACGCAAACAGCATACACCCATGGCAGGTAACCTGTTGCCTCCTTGATATTATACGGTCGTGTGTTAAAATGGAACTATTTGACTTTCTGCCACTAGATGTCGCACTAAGTGCAGCAGCATCTCAGACAAAACATTTTGGGCCACACACACACACACACACACACACAAGCACACGCACACACATATGCATATTCATACATGCATGCAAGTGCAACCCACTATTAAGCATGCATAGTCTGCCCCATTATAACAATGAATGGAGGAGCTGGGATTACAGAGGAAGGATTTCATAGTGATTCTGCTAAACAGTAATTCTACTTAGGTATTATTAATCTATATATTATGTAAATACAATGCTCATAACAGAAGGTTTCGAAATACTTATACGTATAATATGTGTTAAATAACAAGTGTTTTACATTCTGCATGTTAACAGGTGTCTTACAATGTGGTTTTCTATAGCTACTGCATAACCTTAAAATGGTGGATTACATGAATGAGTTTGGTGATGAAACTAAGTTTGATGAGAATGGAGATCCAGTAGCCATGTATGACCTGGTTAACTGGCAGCTGGGATTACATGGAGAGCTGAAATACATCACCGTGGGAAAGTTTGACGCAACCAAGACAATTGGCAAGAAACGACTCCAGATTGAAGAATGGAGAATTGTATGGAATGGCAACCAGACTACAGTAAACATGCCCAATGTTATTTTGAAGCAAACCATATTTTGTTGTGGATGTGAATGAGTTTATGTGTGTAAGTGCTGACCAGTGCAGTGTGTGTTTCGCCTATACCATAGGTCCCATTGTCTGTATGCAGCAGTGTTTGTCCTGCAGGCACAAGAAAGGCCATTAGACCTAATGCCCCTATCTGCTGCCATGATTGTGTGGTCTGCACAGCTGGGGAGATTAGCAATCAGACAGGTGAGGACACCTGACGTTTAACCTCATATCAGGGCATAGCCGGGCAATTCATTGTATATTATTGGGATTACAATTATGACCACTGCAATAAGATACTTGATAAGATCTGTTACTGAAACAAGTGCTTGTAATGCAAACTAAGCAAATGCTAGAAATATTACATTGTCCACGAGTCAAAGAACTATTAGGAGCTGTCTATTGAATGTGTATTCTAAAAATGTATGAATCATAATAACATAATTTATAGTTAGTATAGTTGGGCAGGATATTATGGTGAGCTAGCCCAAAGATAATTGGTTCAAGCCCTAGAATTGCAAGATGTGGTGTTGGCATCCAGTTGTAGTGTACCTTTCACTTATTTTGGTTGTGTATATAACATTCAAACTGCAGGTGGCTCCACAGAATACGATTCAATTGTAATACTACTAAACAGTTAGTAATCACAATCACAGTATCAATGAAAATACTGTATTTACTCAAATGTATTCATTTTTGTCATAATCTCCAGCCGCCCTACAATCTAGCAGATGAATAATGCAATATTTGTCACTTTACAAGATGCAGTAGAGTGTGTACGGTGCCTACCACTATTCTGGTCAAACACTGAGAGGACCACATGCATTCCCAAAAAAGTAGAGTTCCTGTCATTCAGCGACACCATGGGCATCACGCTGATGGTTGTGGCCCTCCTTGGCTCCGTCATCACCTCCATGGTCGTATATATATTCTCCTGTCACAGAGCCTCCCCGATCGTCCGGGCCAACAACTCTGAGCTGAGTTTCCTGCTGCTCTTCTCACTGACTCTGTGTTTCCTGTGTTCCCTGACCTTCATCGGTCGGCCCTCTGAGTGGTCCTGTATGCTGCGCCACACAGCATTTGGGATCACATTTGTGCTCTGTATCTCCTGTGTTCTGGGGAAAACTATAGTGGTGCTAATGGCCTTCAGAGCTACACTTCCAGGCAGTGATGTTATGAAGTGGTTTGGGCCAACACAGCAAAAAACTATCATTATGCTCTGCACACTTGTCCAGGTAAGGATTTGAGAGTGAATAATATGTTGAATAAGGGGAAAATAGCTATTACGGTATGAGTATGAGGTTCTAACGTTTATGTGTGTGAATAAAACATGATTCTTGATGAACAGGTAATAATCTGTGCAGTGTGGCTGGCTGTTGCCCCACCGTCTCCACGGCAGCTACTGCCACGGGAGAGTGCCATCGTCATTCTCCTATGTGATGAGGGTTCAGCTTTGGGCTTCTCTCTGGTCCTGGGCTACATCGGCCTGTTAGCATCTCTCTGCCTCCTCTTGGCCTTCCTGGCTAGGAAGCTCCCTGACAACTTCAATGAGGCCAAGCTAATCACCTTTAGCATGCTAATCTTCTGTGCTGTCTGGGTGGCCTTTGTCCCTGCCTACATCAGCTCTCCGGGGAAGTACTCTACAGCCACAGAAGTTTTTGCTATCCTGGCCTCCAGTTATGGATTATTGGGCTTTATATTCGCCCCCAAATGTTACATAATCCTCCTGAAGCCTGATAAGAACACAAGGAAACATATGATGTCCAAGTGACACAGTCAAGTTCATCTTTATTCTATTAATATGTCTATATCCTGTCTTGGTTTGACTTTTGAATTACATTCAAATCAATATAATAATGTATATTACATATATGAATCTATTAATTATACTGAATTTAAATGTATTTATTTTAATTTGTAATTATTTCCTAATTGTAATTATATTGTAATTAATTGTAATTATAATAAACGATAAGTGTCAACGAAGTGCCAGTGAGTGCAAATATTGTTGTATGGTTTATACTTGCATTTCATAGATTTAACCACCAGATGGTGGTGTCCTTCTTTTTAATGCATTTTCTTGTTAGTGAATCAGCACCTTCACAGCCTAGTAAGGTTGTACAGTATTCTAAACCTTTTCATGAGATAAAGGACATTATTTCAAGCAAATGATGACCTGCACCTTTGTTATTGCAAATAATATTTGCTTTAATATTTTGTCATGCTGTTGAGATTTCAGAACAGCACACATAGGCAGACCTACATTATTGAGTCAGGTTGGTCGAGATGCAGTGCACGGGCCTGACCACCGTGGACCTTAAAGGTACAGTAAGCAATTGTAAGCAAATACACATTTATTTAAATTCCACTAATATCTCCTAATTCTGCACTTCTACACAGCACTCGCTCTGTATAGGAGCACAAGCATAGTGATGCAGACCACACAACAATATCCTAGCCTTTCCAATGTGTGGGTGGGGTTTCTGAGGGCATTGAAGGGAGAGGTGTTTTTGTTTTGATTTGAATAGAATTGATCTTAATTGTAATTCTACTAACAGTTAATAATCACAATCACGGTATCAATGAAAATATCTACTCAAATGTATTAATTTTTCTCATAATCTTCAGCCGCCCTACATTCTAGCAGCTGCTAGAATTATCAAGCGTTCTTGATAATTACTTACTATGCCTTTAAATCAGTGCTAACATACCTAATCACAGGTATAGTGTGAGGAGGCCTCATTGCTGTGTGGAAACCCCAGCCATCAGTAGTAAATTAAATCTTCACACTCATAAACACCACGCCTGGCTGTTCCCTGCGAAAACAAACTAGAGCTTGAGACGGGTTTCTGCCTGGCCACAGCTGCTCCTAGGCTAACACTGATCACCAAAGATTGATCTGATGCGGTTCTTACTGAGGCCACGGAATGAATCAGGGGAAGGGGAGACTTACTGTAACATGCTGCATCCCAGGGGTCCCAGTGGTTCTGTACAGACTAGCATAGACTAGCATAGATGGACTTAAACAAAAATGTGTGCTAATGTAGTGTAGCCATTTTTTGATATAAGCATGGCCCCTATGCCGTATCTTATGTACAAATGTGTTTCTACTTCTCTCCATTTGTTTTCCATTGCCATTTTAATAACTGTTAAAGCCATCATTTTACCTCTAACTGTGTGAAGTATTATGTTTAATTTCTTAGTCAAAGGATCAAAGTGGTTGCATCAATGTTTGATGCTTAATTAATTCATGCACTTTGCGAGCAGAATCTATTTTTGTTTTCAGACGAATGGCCTTTTAAATTACAGACACATTTATTATACTGCGTATATTATGATGCCCTGGAGCCAGAATGCTTATTCCAGGGATTGTTGAGGCCAATGGTTCACAACATCGTGCCTGTCAGATTATGTCAGTGCACGTTTGTGAATGACCCTGCATTATACACTTTGTCTTTGGTAATAATTGAAATTGAATAGAAGTGTATTGGTGTGTGTGTGTACAGAGAATTAGAGGGATTTACTGCTGTCACAGAACACTATTTACACAAATAGAAAGACGTGAGCAGTCAAATAGCTCTGACAAGAAAAGGGGAATTGTAAGAGATTACCCACAGCATAGCCTATTGACGTACAGTATGGATGGTGTCACACTCCATCATGTCAATACTGTGTTTGTTTATAGTGCTTTAGTGTCATGTATCATTTGAATTGATCAGGCTCTAAGATGCTAACCATATGTGTTTCTGATAAGGAATGGGTTTCAGGGTAATTTGTACATTATTCTATGATTTCTGAAGTTTAGGAATGGTAATAGGGTAATTATTTGTCCTGTGTTTTATTATATAAATACTAGTTGTTCATCATTATTCATATGCAGTGCTGCAATACATAGAGTAGGCCTACTTTGCGATGTTGAACCATTGAAATGCTTATTGCTTTTAACCACACAGACAGAGTTTGGACATACTGTACTGTAATAAGCCCTTCTGTTCAGATGACACAGCTTCTTCAAGAGATCTATAGCTTCTTGTCTGTTCACCTTTCTCTAACTAATTACCATCTCTTTTCAGACATTCCCTTCTCTCCATCTTTCTTTCATCTATTATGTGTTGAGAGCTAGTGTCACAGAGGAAATGGACTCCATAGAAACTGGATGAGAATATGGAGAGCTATGGCACAATAGGGCCATTCACTGAGGTTCAGGTAGCTGCCCGAATTGGGCAGTGAATGACTAGCAAGCCTCAAGAATCGCACACATTAGAGGCAATTCAGGGGTGGCAGTAAAGATGGCTTCCTTGATAGGTCAGAGTGTCCATTTATCTGTCAAGGAATCAGATACATGTTTGGTTGGAATGAGGTGGGAGGACAGTAGAGAAGTGGGATGAGATAACCCATCAAATATGGTGCAACAGGTTCTCACACTGAGTAGCATGGAATGCAGAAATGTGAATGATCTAATTCTGGCACTAATGTGCAATGGAACACACATTTTTAACAGGCATGTATAAAGAGGCATGTTTGCAACACACCAAACTATTGCAACATCACGTTTAATTTTATTTAAGAACAGATTATGCAAATCACAGAGCAGATGTATTGTATTTGTTTACATGAAAAGGTACACTCCTGCCTTGCATTATAGTGCCCCCAGAGACATGCATTTCCTCCAGTAATTTGTTTGATATCTTTGAAATACAAAAGTGAACATACTGTAGCTGTAAGGGAGGGAAGAGCAATACACCACCCAGGTGTCAACATACCGTACAGTGTAAACACATAGGGGCATTCATACTACCGGCGGCAACTGCGGCATGGTGTCTTTAAATCCTATTCATGTGTGTTGGTGCCGCGGCGTAAACCCAAAAACTCTTGCCGCGGCGGCAGGAGCAAGCTGGCCACGCCCTGGTCACAACTTTAAATGCTGCCGCCTAGCGTTCCATGCACTGACATTGCCTCCCGCCGACATTTAATCTTTTGTTAGCTTGCACGATCTACAATACTCTGCATCTACAATTTCTCATCTTATAACCAAAAAACACTACTCGCCACACAGCTCTTTTTTCACTGCCGATACTACTACCCACGTAGTTGTACATGGTAGTTATAGTGAGAGTGCTTTTCGAACCACTTTTTTATTTTGGAACATTGTTGGAATGTCCTTTGGTAGCCGTGTGCAGCCAATAGTTCATAGACATTTTGGCCAACCTTTACGTGAATTGCCCTGTCCAACTCTCAACATTGATTATGCCATCGACAACCGAGATCAATCTGCACCTCACTTGATCACTGCGTGATTTTGCGTAAAGGTACATAAAAGGTTGCAGCTGCTTCAGTAGTTTGTCGTTTGTCCGCGTTGCCCAGTGGCGATTTTGTAGTCTGCATTGTTGACATGTCAGATTTGGGCTCGTTTGGAACCTCGACAGAGCAGTTACTAGAAAAAAAGTAGCAGGTACCAGGTACTATCCCGAATTTTGATCAATGGAAAAGCAAAAAGCTGGTACCACGCAGTGGAAAAGCGCCAATAGCAACCAGGTAGCAACCCCTGCTCTGGCCGCCCATTTTTGCGTTGTCTAACCTACTGATTGCCGCCGCAATGGGGGCAGCTATTGCAGCCGGTAGTGTGAACGCCGTTATACTGTATATTAGCCACTTATTGTAAATTGCTTTGGAAAAAAGCATCTACTAAATGCTGTAAATGTACACGTACATGTAAATTACAAATGTTTTATGTCAAAAAGTCACCGCATTTGTAATCTGTGCTATCTAGCCATCATGTTCTTCTTAGTGTTTCTCTCAGGCCTCAGCAGGATGATGAAGCACTTTGGGGCAAAGATGCAGAGCAGCAGGCCATAGCTAGAAGCAAGGACAGCAAAGATCTCCACAGCCACAGCATACTTCCCTGGAGAGCTGATGTAGGAAGGGACAAAGGCCACCCAGACAGCACAGAAGATTAGCATGCTAAAGGTGATTAGCTTGGCCTCATTGAAGTTGTCAGGGAGCTTCCTAGCCAGGAAGGCCAAGAGGAGGCAGAGAGATGCTAACAGGCCGATGTAGCCCAGGACCAGAGAGAAGCCCACCACAGAGCCCATGGCACACTCAATGATGATCCTGGGACCCTTGTTCCCTCTGACACCTCTTTCTGCAGCTTTTGGTGGTGCCAGAACCAGCCAAAACCCACATATTAGCACCTAAGAAAATATAGTTGAGGGAATGTACAATGATGCCATAACTTTACACAGAAATCCACACATTTACTTGTTACTGGGAGAAACTAGTTACCTGTACTAGGGTGCAGATGGAGATGCCCAGTCTCTGCTGGGCTGGTCCAACGTAGCGCATGACCTTTCCCCCAGGCAAGGTGGAGTGAAAAGCCACCAAGACCACCACCGTACGGCTGAGCAGGCAGGAGATACACAGCACAAAGCTGATTCCAAACAGAGTGTGTCTGAGCATACAGGACCAGGCCATCGGCTGTCCGATGAAGGCCAGCGCACAGAGGAAGCAACATTTCAGTGAAATCAGGAGCATGAAACTCACTTCGGAGTTGTTGGCTCGCACCTGTAGCAAGAATAGGCTTTCAGTGGCTTAGTAAGGCTGAAGGCTCAAACAACTGGGCATACATCTTTTGTAGAGCAGTATCTTAAGAGTATATTACAGTATTTAACATTAACGTATACTATATGCTTCCATAAATATCTTTGTTATAAACAAAGGCACTGATAATTACAGTTAGTGAAGCAACAATCAACACACGACGCCTTACCAGAGGTGTGTGCTGATAAAAGAAGAATGTAATAAAGGTGGCGGCCGTAAGCGTTGCCCCGGCAACAGAGATGATAGCGAGAACGATGCCCATTGCATCACTGTAAGCGAGGAAGTCGACCTGTTGGGGAATGCATGTTGTACGGTCCGGGCTGGACCAGAACCTCTCGGGACACCTGATGCACTCAGCTGACCCTAACAGACAGGGAAAACACTGTCTGTATTCTCTATTTGAGGTGTTACATGTCCTACTACTGTGTTTTAGGTGTGATGCCCCACAGACAGCTGTCATTTGCATTGGCTGTGGTGTTTAAAGGTCAATAATTCTGCTTGTTGATTGACAATACACACGCAGGGCCAAGGCTAGGATATCATTGTGAGGTGTTATCTTCACCACTTTGCTTGTGTTCCCATTCAACACAGACCGGGTCGTGTAGATACACCGGATTGTTTTTTCGACACGCACACAGAACAGATATTATGCTAAATTTGTATTAGCGTTATTCTGACTACACCTTTAATAGAGCCTCCCTGGTACCTGTTTGGTTGCTGATTTTTCCGTCGGCGCAGGGCAGGCAATCAAAGCAGCATTCAGGCATCCCCTTCTGGAAAGCTTTCCTTGTTCCAGAGGGACAAGTCGCGCTGCAAACAGAGACAGGCCTCTACCGAGAGCGAAACGAGTGTTAATACGATGTTCTATTGCACTGTATGTGCTGGTGAATGTGAGAATATGTAACACAGACCTCTCTCCTGCCTCCTCCCCATACCATGTTCTTCATGTCAAGGTAGAACTGGCCATCTGAAGATGCAAAATGTCCGACGTGAACAAACTGCATCATTCCCTTTTCTGTCACTTGCCAGTTAATAATATCATAGGAGGCGGGAGGGTATCCGTTCTGGTCAAAGAACAACTGCTCCCCTAAAGGCATGGTGAAGTTCACCTTGCCTAAAAAGTAAGATATCTGGAAGGCAGAAAGTTGGATTAGGATAGGATTTGAAGTGAAGGTGAGGATCAGTAGTGACTGCATATACCTGACTAGGCTTCAGCCTGGTGACATTAAGACATCGGCCTGTGTTGGAAGGCCCTGTCCCATCCCGACAGGCTAGCATATCATGTATAGCATATGCAACAGCATACACAGCCTTGTAGACATTATAGCTGGACCTCAGCTCGGACACATCTGCGTACAGACTGCCCCCCACATCTGGGTTCCCATCCCCCACACACACACACATAATACAGAGACATTATAGGCTTAATTTAATTTACATACAATTTAATTAATTCATTATTTACTGACTTTACTGATTTAATTAAAACATTTTTATAATGATTAATAATACATCATTATTTACGTATATCTTTTTTGTTTCTTGTTTTTGTTTGTTTAATACATTTTAATATGTTGTTTCTATAATATTTTAATTAATTTAATTAATTGAAATAAAAACAAATTTAGTAAATCATCTTTTCAGTTGATTTTACCTATGACCTCTTTTCCTGAACAGGGTGATCTTCCAGCAGGGACATTATTTAGGGAGCATCCAAACATCTCTTCCCAAAGCTCCTTTATGAACGGATCAGAGCCAGACGAGAGCAGGCTTGGCTTTAACCTAATAAGAAACGTACCCAGGCCAGGAATGTCAGACTTGGATATAGCAAACCCTACAGTACCAGCCAGAGAGGGGGCATTGTGAGGGACAGAAAGTGTTGCAAAGGCGGCCCATGCATCGTTTGCTATCCACTGTTTATCTGTAATGTTCTGCCGAACAGCCTCCTCGATCAAAACCTGAACAGCGGAAGTGTGCATGTTTAAATATTTTAATGTTTCTGTGTTATTTAATTATTTATATTATTATATTATATATATATTTTTTTTATATAAATTTTTGGTTTCTAAATAAAATGACCTTTGCAACTTGATCGATAACGAATGTCAGCACCACTCTGGCAGAGGACATCTGGATAGTCTCAGCAATCCTTGTGACTGCTGCCACTGGGTAATTCTGAAAATGAGGAGAGTGTCTAAGGAAGAGTAAAAATAAAGATATTAAAAGCAACACGTCAAGTGGCTTCACCTTCGGGACCACTTCATTGTAGGCAACGCAGACCCCGGTTCCCTTGAGCTCCTGCATTAACATCTGAATCCCGTATCTGCTATAATCATCGTCGGCAGACACCAGCCCTACCCAGGTCCAGCCCAGCAGTTGTAACAGCCGAGCCATGGCCTGGGCCTGCAGCATGTTGCTCGACATGGTACGGAAGAAATTAGGATATCTCCGGTTCTCATTCACACACAAGCAGGAGGCTAAGTAGCTTACCTAAAAGAAGAGTTGGAGACAAGGCGAGCAAAGAACTTAAAAAAGGTAGTAATAAATAGCAAGGTGTGAGGAGTTGCATGTGTAAAGCAAGATCACATAAATATTGATTAGCAAGACATGCAGCAAGACATGCACGAGATAGTATATTGTAATTAAATAGAGCTAATAGTGCTACGTAGTGCAATGAAATACCATCGGTATCTCAAAAACGCCAAGGGTGTCTGCCAAAATTGATGCCGAGTTTCGCGTATCACCAATTATCACTGGAACGTCAGGCGCAAGTCCACATTCGGTGTTTTCCAAATAAGCTTCCACTCCAGTAACCATTGTCAAGGCCGTAGCCAATGTAGTGCTCTCAGCCAAGCAGGTGTCAGCTGCCATATAGCCCAAGGTAATGCCAGGTAGGATGACAGGATTCTGGTTAATCTCCTCCACTGCAAAGATCATGGTTTGCAGCCAACGGTAGGCTCTCTGGTTAAAGCTATAGGGCAGCCAATAAATGATCAAAAGAGAAAACGTAGGTAGAAAACTCATGAACATTTTCATTGAGAATTGAGGCAATACAGTATAATGAGATATTACTGCACAATGGCATATCATTATATATATACAGTAAATTACATTACATTGTTGTTTATATTTTATATTTAATTATGCAGGCAACTTACGTGGTACAGGAGGAATTCACTTGTTTCAACTGGAATTTGACCTCCGGCTCAGGTGCCCTTACATGAACAGGGAACAGGCCTCCGATGACTACATCCCCAGCCTGGTAAACACTACCTGAGATGGACTTTGTCATCAGACGGCAGGACCCCCGTCTATCTAAAGCCTCCACTGGTCCAGGGAGGCAACATATCCACCAAAGCCAGGTAGCACACATTCCATGCTAGAGGTTTGAGGGCATTTGGAAATCAGGAAGTACATACAGCCGTGGAAAAAATGAAGAGACCACTCACTAAACAGTACATTTTGTAGAGTATACACATAGCCAATACTGTAAATGTATAAAATACATGTATAACAGAAATAAAATAATTATATAAATAAACATTTACAAATATATACTTTATATTACAAGTAAATAAAAATGTGTATAATTAGTTAAACCAGAGACATTGCTGCAGTGGTCTTAATTATTTCCATGGCTGTACCTTAGGCTACAGAGATGTGTTATTGCATTAACTTCAGCGTTTAAGCTAACCCTTACATTAAAACCCTGTCTTCACATGATATGAAAAAATGCAGTCAAACAATGCGATATTAACATACTAGAAATAACATAAAAATATATACTCTTGTGTTACATTAACTTCAGATAAATGTGTCTAAATTAGCTCAGCAGTGACAATACCTACTTTGACCAACATGATACATGTAGCATGGCATCTCCTTCTGACATTATGAATATAGATGAAGAGACTTCTGATATAGGGGAAAATGTCACCTCTGGCTAAAACCCAGCCACTTGGGAGGGAATTCAGGTTCTGATTTAGACAGGAGGAAATTGGTTTGTTATTGTGGGTTAAGTGTGAGTCACACGGCAATAATTTGAGGTAAGCACGGCATTGAAACAAAACACCTGTGTGCTATAAGTTCCAGAATAAATGATGCAACTTCATTTGCCATTGGTATTGGTTAAAACAAATATTTATATGAGACATATATTTCACTAGTTTTTATTGTCAATACATTCAATAGTTTTTATTTTCAATACACATTGGCCCACCATCAAACACAACTGGCAACAACAACCACCCAATCCAGCCACAGGTATGTGTGGCTTGTTTACTTTCATTTAATCAACCAATGTTTGCCATTTCTCACTTAAACCATGCTCTTGCTGTGTATAATGACAGGAAGTACATGCACTTGTGTGCAGTTGTTCAACAAGTAGGGGTCTATTGCAAGCCCACAGCAGGGTTACAGGGGAACCTGTCATTGCCAGGAGTGGCCCCTGTCATTTCCACATTGAAGTGTTCTTTCAATTGCACCCATAAGTGCTTTCTCCTCACCTCCCAGCCCATCTTTTCCCTCTCCCCTGTGCACTCCACTTAGCGGGCCACCTGATCCTTCTCTGCTCCTCACCTGCCTTCCATTCTGTCTCCTGAACTGCTCCCGGGAATGTACTGAATGTCTGAATATTTCCCCTGGTTTCTCCTCTATACACAGGCCCTTACAGTTAAACACAGGTGCTCAATAACGAAATAAGGAAATGGTTGGGAACATGCCATTCAATTAATTCTGGGTTTTTTAAACGTCATATTACAATGTTAATATTTATTTCTCTCATTTATAAAATAGTGTGGCTTACTTATATACACCTTTATTTAACCAGGTGAAAGACTCATTGAGATGAATATCTCTTTAACAAGAGCGACCTGGTCAAGAGGGCAGCTTTAAGCGACCACATACATTTAAACACACAATGTCAAGCATTCAATTACAGCACCACAACAAATGAAAGCATACAACGTAATCAATTAGACATACTTAAAATGTTTCCTTTGCATTTGGCCCATATGACCTGCCTGCCTATGCAAGTGTTTTGGTCTCTGTATGAAACAAGAACACTCATCCACCAGGAGTGTCTTTCAGCATTAGTGACTGACTAATGTTGCACATCTGCTATTGGCTGGCCATCATGTGAGGACTGGAGATCAAGGCAGCACAAGCTTGGTGACCTGATTATGCAGCCCCAGCTACAGTGCCCACTCAGTGGGTATACAGTACCTGACCTCACAGCCGGGGCCAGGTCTACTGAGATAAGTCAGTGAGGCAAATGGCATCAAGTTGTTTACACATTATATGACAAGATTTTGTCTATAATGTGGTACATTCTGGGAGCGCTTGTGTGAGGAGGTTTATTCCTTGAGCCCAGAGTGGAACAATTTGATGGATCAGCTCTCGCCTGCCCTGCCAGATGACAAGATCAGCTGCTTACGCCATGAAATCTGGCACTGCGTCAATAAAAACATGCATGGCTCTTTTATAGTTTGGTGATCAAATCATGTAAACTGTAGAAGAGACAGGTGTGAGCTGTCCTTGCATCCAACCAGTCATGTCTTCATTTATGATTGGGCATTGAATGAAAGCGATACTGTAAGCTACATGGAAACATGTATGCATTTCATTTGTGCTTTTAAAATGAAGTAGATGTGGCATGGGAACGATCCAAACAATAACACAATATTAAAAAAACAAATAAAACAACTATCTACAGTATATATCACACGATAATACAGTGAATACATCGCATATAAGAAATGCGACATCTTCATCTACTTCATGGTAATTGCTATTCCCATGAATGAGGATGTGGCATGGGAACGATCCAAAGAATAGCACAAACACACACACACACACACTCTAGCACTAGCACTAAATACGTGTGACACAATAATGCTTTAATACAGTGAATATATCACATTATAAATCCTGGATTAAAGCCAGGTCTTTCATGGCCTACAATATAGCGAGAACTCCCACATGAGACATTTCCCCATCTTCTCTCCCAACAGCAGCAGCTGTGTAATTCCTTTCAGTGCTGTAGGGGTGGCTCTTCTTGTCTAATGTAGGAACAACAACACAAGTCACAGCTATACACCTGAGCTTTTGTGTATGTCAGCATGCTTGTGTACAGGTCTACTATTACCTCAGTACTCCGAAGTACTTCAACATATCAGTGTTATTGGAATGGTAGGCACCATGCTTGTGTATGATTCTGTAAGTTCATAGAATACAGAAGAAGGGGAGATATGTGATGTGCAGAAATTATACTGACGGAGGCAACGCTGGATTTTTTTAGCAGGGTATACCAATAATAGAAATGAAAATATAAACTTGTATTGGCCTGAGATTCCTTTCAGGCAACATAATGTAATTGACTGGAAAACCTTCTCCCTTGTATTAGACACCAGGTTTCTAACAGAAAACACATGCACTAAATCCGCATGTAGAGGATTTGGCTTTTCTGCCAAATCCTAGCAGATCATTACAGAGCTCCTCCACATGACATTGAGTAAAACCTATCCAGGTGCAGTGCATTAGCTCTGTTGGTACAATTTAAATCATGTGTTTATTGCCCTAAAATGCAGTCATTGCTGCAAAATATGTGGGTGGAGCTCCAAGGCTATATGCTTTCCATCCACACAGCAAAGTCCTCCATACGGTAAAATCATCCTCAATCTGATTGAAATATGTTTTGAGCTGATACAGAAAATATATGATATTGTACACCAAATGACTGGCTCAATATAGGTAAGCTAAGTAATGGATTAATTCAAGTCAAACATCGCACTTTATAGTAGAATTATTGAAAAATGTATGTTATGAAGTCTGTAAGTATATATTATCAGCTCTATTGGTTTAAATGCTAGCCCTCTAATTATGTGAGGTCTCCAAACTGGGCTGCAATAGTCCTGATTAGAAGACCTTGGAGACAGAATGCCTACATCCACAGGATGTCGCTGTTTTATATTCAACGTGGGAAAACTGATTTCTGTGAGGATCTAATATAAGGTCCAGATGAATACAATTACAGATGGCCTTGAGTGTTCTGTAATTCAGCACCATGGATGCCTTGCCAGTACAGTAATCAGACCAGTTATGGATAAACACAGGATAGACTTGTTTACCAGCAAGGCCATCTTTAAAATATATCCTATGTAAGAGTAATGACGTTGAGGGTTCTGTGGGTAACATATTTTTCTTTCTTATGTCTTTGTGTCTTTCTTTCTTTCTTTCTTTCTTTCTTTCTTTCTACTCCCCTATCACTTTCAGACTGATCCCATAAACATCAGTAATCCACTCCAGTAATCCATTCAGCTGTCAAGTTATGTTTTTTTTATTTTTAAGGACAGCAATAAAATAACATATTCAAATGGACGTCGTTCTTAGGAAGAAAGTTGTGAGACTCTCTCCTCCAAGTCATCTACAAAAGTGCAAGACAGCGGGTGTGAAGGGTAGTGAGGTGAATGTGGGTTCAAGGGTGGATCTGGTTGTTGAGAGGAGGAACAGGGTCCTCATGGTCATTCCAGTTCATTGACTTTTGGTAACCAAAAGAGACGAATTGTTCTTGTATGCAAATGCTGTTCATTGAAATGTATTGAGTGAATTATGAGATAACCGCATGTACCCCGGATCTGAACTCTCTTCACCACACTCCCCTTTATGGTCTTTTGAGATCCATAGCCCTTTAAGGGTTTTTAATAAGAGCTATGGACCTTGAAGACCTAAAGCACATGCCACAAGAACAGCTTTGTCTCTATGGTTGGTCAACAAGACCTCCTCCCACTTCCCATTCCCTCCCCACACAGACTGACTGGTTCCTACCACCTCACTGGACATACATACACAGTAAACATGTGAAGAGGACTGTGTAATATGGCACCAGCAACAACACTCTTCATTCAACCAGCACCTTTCAAATACTGTATGCACGTTCACACCCATACTGCACATGTTCTTTAATACAGTATATCGTGCAGTAGCATATGTTGTGTGGTTGCATGTCACATAATTTGCATTGCATGCTTTCTGTTGTTGCCCCGTATAGTTATGTAATGATAACCTCCTTGTGTATGCAAACACGGCAAACGCACCTGATTATGAAATGCTGAGGTGAATGCAGACACTGTAGCCTATTACAGTACATGCGAGTTGTGTGTGAACATTCATGGTCCACTCACAAGTGACATATAAGCCACCAAGAGCTGTCACACGTCATTGTCACTCACACTGACGAGGCATTCCAGAGGCTTCTTCCCGCCGCCCCCCACCAATGCACACACATACACATGCCACTGGACCAACTGCGTTCACCCAAAGGCCACAGAGGAAAACTGAGTAGTTTTGAGGAGAAGTCAAAGGTTCAGAATATCAGGTAAAGCAGAGAAAAAGGACATGTGGAAATCATCTGACAGTTTGAGTCTTTAGCCTATGTCACATTGTTTACAGTCCTGGTCTGAATTCTCTCGAGGCTGACAGCATGCAGTGTGACTCGGTGAATAAGATATTGCATTTCAGTTGTCAGATCTGCATTTGAAACTAGTAGGCTAATTGAGCTCTAAGATGGCTTAGAGAGGAAAACTTGCTATGAGGCTACATTGTGGACACACACAAAGCTATGTACATACACATACACATGCACATGCACAAACTCACATGCACACGCACTCACACACACACACAGTGGACATAAAACACTGGAATTATGATGATGGATGCAGTAATTACCAAATAAGCATTTGGAAAAAAATATGATATGGTGAGAATAGGCTACTTACAGAAAAGGTAAAAGCTTAAATCAAATATATAATAGGAGAGTCCAGCTGGATAGAAAGAGTATAGTCCAACAGCAGAGAACTATGACTTACTGTCCATTGTTGAAGCACGAGACAATAAAACCTTAAACACTAATTACCATTTACATACTGCCCTGCAGCCAGAGCGGGATTTATATGTATCAGCAGGTAGCCTGAGACTGTAAAGTTACTGTGGTTAATTTATATATATTTATTATTTTTTATGGAAAGCTTTACTGTAAAACCCAGCAATTATATTGTTAGATACATGTTGGCACATTTTTCCATGTTTCTTTGTCAGTAATGCGTGCCAATTAATAAAACATACAATTAAAAAAAGGCTAATAATAGCCAACATTTATAAAAATAGAATGTAAAAAAAAGATCACAGTACTGGAGCCCTCCTGTGTAATCAGCGAGTTTATTATTGAATACACATCTGCATATTTTGTATGCTGTTTAACAAATCATACTACAAGCAGTTTTCAGCAAAGATTTATTTTGAAACAGAAACAGTTCCTCAGTATGGTTGTTCTCCATGTCATTATTACAAAGTATCTAAATACAGGCAACTGAGGTATATCTGACTTACAGTATGCATTTTTATTTGTGCAGTTTCAGTTTGCAAGACAGGAGATCAGGGACGAGACAAGAAAGACAAATACAGAAAATAGTTTGTACAAAGTGAAGCTATAACTAAAGGGTGTCAAATAAAATCTAAAACTCTGGTTTATTGCAGCACATTATTTGTGGTGCTAATTTAACCCTTGTAAAAGTTGAAGGGAATAAAAAACAAATGGCAGTAGATTAGCTAAGCACTTAAAAGTATAATAGGATAAATTGCATGTACATATCAAGTATGAAAAAAATCAATAGAGTTGAAGCATTCTTGAAAGAATTTTATGCATTTTAAGTATAATATTTGGTGGCTTCTTCATTGTGTTAGAGGGAAACAGTAAAACGAGGCTGTGCACTGGTATTTTGGCTATTCAACCAAAGTGGATTCAAGATGGCAAAAATGATATTGACAAAACGACTAGACATTCTCTTATTTACTCACACACATGCACATGCTCAGACACATGCAGTGACAGGCAGTCACATTAATGCACAAACAGACATGCGCGCCACACCCACCCTAACATAACATTGTTTAAGGCAAAACAATTTTCTTGAAATGGAGTGATGATTTTGATGCAAAGGATTGCTAGACACAAACAGACAAGAGATCTCTGCAAAGAAACACGCGTGACTCAGTGAGAAATAAATACAAATAATTACAAACTGTATGTTTGGTGTCAAGCTTCATTAAAGTATATACGATTAGCTGTCACCTGAAAGGCAAAATCTTAATTTTGGTTTATACTGCATGGCACTGTCCATTTGTACATGAAAATCACACCCTAACCTGCTATAATGAACATAGACAAATGTTTGTATAATAGAGCAATGTAATCC
Source organism: Forbesichthys agassizii (assembly GCA_026546735.1). Classification (NCBI taxonomy): domain Eukaryota; kingdom Metazoa; phylum Chordata; class Actinopteri; order Percopsiformes; family Amblyopsidae; genus Forbesichthys; species Forbesichthys agassizii. The sequence continues at coordinate 2,272 of JAODLL010010883.1, read as the reverse complement.
GTATGGTGTATTTACTAAAATAAATTCAGATTTCCTTCCTAGATCGAATTTACCAATTGTAACTCTTCCCAGAGTACAATAAACTATATTAACGGATCAGAATGCTTTGTGAAATGTGAAATTAAAAACATACAAACAATGTCATTAATATACAGTATATGATTCAACAATTGAGTGTGTACAGTATGTGTGTTTGTGTGAGAGAGTACCAGAGAGAGAAAGAGATTACATTATTTGCACGGTTCAATAAAATAACAAATTGTACTATATAATACAATCTGTTATGTTCATGAACCTTGCTTTGATATTGTGACTGAGCTCACACACACGCACGCATACACACACACACATACAGACAATTATGATAAGAAAAGGAACAGTGAGAAAATATAAAAATACAATACAAAGACATTTGCAACACATTATGGTTTCCATTGAGAAGATGTATATTTAACTACAGTATCGGTGGTTCATTGGGACAAGAAGTCCATGTCCGTAAAAGTACAGTGCGCTGATGCCTTCTGAGGAAGTATATACTGCAGTGTCTCTCTTTGCGCCCGGGGAGATATATGGGGAATGTCCTCATCCCCTGCCCACACAAGTGCTCTTAACAGTCAGGGGAGGTGTGGGGGGTGGGGACTCACTGATCACCAAACACTGCAGATCTTGTCTGGGACCATGTTGCTGTTCTTCTTGCACTTAAATGCTTTGGCAAAGTCTGGGAAATTCTGCAGGGAGCCCAGTACCCTGCGTCCACAAAATAAATGCTTTGTTCATTTAAAGGCACGCTCCTAGATTGTGATACAGTATACCACACCCAGAACCCAGCATGTATATTATATTGACCTATAGCTCGTAAAGAAGGCGACAGGGAATGTACCATTTAATACATTTGAATGGTATTCCAATAGGCCAAATTAATGGAGAGGTAGGATGGATAGCTTAAGCTCTACCTGAATTTCCCTGGGCTGTGTACGTCTACTTTGATGGAGTTCACAGCCTGTTCCGGTCTATGTGTTCCACACCACACCTGAAATCAATACAACACTGATCTCAGTTTTAATGACACATGTATGTATGCATACAGGTCTACAGAGACACATACAGGAGGTTCAAACTGGCCTACGTTCACTACCTGAGCAAAGTTTAGAAAAAACAGCTGATCATGTGAGTAGGGAAGGCCGGGCAATGGGAGCTCCTCGCCATGCTTGCTCACATGGTTCTTGTAGGCCTGTGGTAACAACAATGATACAGTTGCTGGTCAAGCGTTCAATGAATGGCTCATTGAGTGAGCTGACAACATGTCTATTATAGCTATCAACAGCAGATGTCAAAAAAGATTATTAACTTTTATTAATTCCAGAGGATAAACTCCAAAGGCTAAAATCCATTCTCTCCCATCTCATGGCACGGACCAACAATATTGTTAGTAATGAGACCTTTTACCTGATATGCTTGCCGTATTCCTCCATTGTCAGCAATGTTCTCTCCCAGGGTACTGTTTCCATTTAACTATATGGAGAAAGGGTCAGAGGAGCCAAGAAAGAAAGATAAAATGAATACAGAGAATGAGATATGTACTGTGCTATGTGTAAAAAACAGTGAGAGAGATAAAATAAAAAAGACAAATGTCTATCTTTCAGAAAATTACACAACCCCAATAAAACAATGTATTACTTTTTGCGCCCCCACACCCCACCCCCATAATTTATTGTACAATTCACCAAATCCACAAATCTTTTGTCTTTTGTCAACAAAAGCACGAACAAAATGGAAACAAGGAATGAGACACCAATATTACAGAAATAGGGTACTACAAATAGCTAAAGCCTAGGAACAGATTCATATTAATATAGTGATAAAGGAAATGAAAGTGTAGTACTCGCGTCTAGAAGGTAGGGGTGAACTCAAAACCGAAAACCTTATTCAGGAAGGCACGAATAATGCGATGTAAACATATTAACATATTAAAATGATCAGAAATTGCTCGTTGTTTGGGTTAGGGAATAAAAGCAGACATGTTTGTGAATCAGCTGATATTATTTCAAAACGATTCATATTCATATGTGTATGGTAACACACTAAACATGCCCATTATTTTTGAAACAGGACTGATTTCACAAACTATCATTTAATTTACCACATTATTGAAAAGTGATCGGCATCTCTAGTCGTCCTCAGTGAGTGCAAGCAGGCAGCAGGCTGAAAGCGGACTGTACCTGGCTGTGACTCATGTAAACAACTCGTAAAGCCATGCTAATGACTTGCGAGC